>JAQFYC010003430.1:0-20789 GCA_034694165.1 Tomocerus mixtus
ACAATTGCAATCCAAGCTGATCTCTGGAATGGTTGAAGGTAGGCATGAAATGAAAGGCTTTCGTCCTCGAGGACAACACAAGACACGAAATTGTATTTGTGGGCATCCATCACAATGATTGCGGATATAAATTGGCCTACTCTCCAAGAGGATGCTTCTGCGTCGTATATAATTTTAAAATTCTTTCTGTTCCTACAATACTTTTTCTCATTCAGAGTGAGGTTGTGGAAATTATGTAGAAGGATTGAGACAAGTATGGCTTCCATATCAAATCTTGGATCTTGCAAAGCCGTGAGGAAATATTCTTTCGTGGAGTCTGTGTCCCCACATTTCCTGCCACTTACAGAATAGCTATACCAAGGCATCTCTAGTTTAACAATTTCTGTCTCCCATTCTCTCGGTCGTATTCGGGTGTCTTTTCCCAAATAGCCTAACTTTTTATTACACCCTTCGCAGATAAAATAGACATCTTCCTCAGATTCATCCAACGACAGCGCAAAGGACAAGTGCCGAGAACTCAAGTATGGGTAAGCATAGTTCTCCCTTATAGCATCACTCTGCTGCTTAAGAATTTCCGAACTATGATTTCTCATCAGCAGATAGACTTTCCCCGAATATATCTTTCCATATATATGCGTATTTATTAAAGTACCAGCCACATCGACTGCATCTTTATCCTTTGGATTGAAATCCGCGTAGATGTGAGAAATACAACGAATTCTATCTATGGATGCAATTGCAGGAAATCTTCCTCCTAGGTATTTAACCGTAGCATACCAAAGTGTTATTCCTTTTGGAATTGCTTTCATGAATGTGCTGAGTCTCCAGCTCCACAGGGCATATGGAACTGTAATCTGTGGCAATTCATTAATCACCGTTAATGTTGCTGTGTTAATATCTGAACCTCCACTCCCGTCGTTGAATAATATAAAATTGATGTAACAATCCCTTTCAGCCGAGATAATCTTTTGCAATTTTGATTCTCTCGCCTCACCAATAGAATTCCAACAGAACAACAGAAATAAAAATTTCAGCAGTGCCATTATACTATGCAGCTATTAGTTACTGACTATCGTCCTTATGTGTTGTTGTTGTACATATCACTGATTAATTATTATGAAATTGTGAAATTAATATTCAAAATTCAATTCAACCTTTTCGTCCACTCCCACCACAGCAATAAAGAATCCTAACTTCAAACTCCTGCGAATCAATAATGTCTGTCCATTTCCTTATCCTACGTGGCTTAACTAATTTTAAATAGGACTCAATACAAACTTAAGATACATTTACAATCCGTACACGCTTTGTCGTAAGCAAAGAGATATATCGATCAATGCATTAGAAAAAACATGTATTTCTACTTATGTGCTAAATAGTAATTTATTGTCGGAGTCGTATTGTAATTCCTTATAGATTTGCAATATAAGGTTTGTTGTGCAATACACTGCACTTCGCTATCATCATTATATTTAGTTGTAGTATTACCTACGACATTTATACTAGTTAAATGATATAGACGATGAATGTTGGACAACTGACATTTTTACCTATTATATGTAATTCGGTGGCCAATGTTTGGCGCTCGTGTCTTAGCTATCTTCTTCAAGCATCGACAAAATCGAATGAATATATAGCTTCTGGCTATGAATTAATTATATTCTCAATTGTGGCTCAAGGAGAATATATTACCAACCGTATTATTATAGTGTAGTAATCAAAGCACTTTCTTATCGCTAACTGATCACGATGCTAAATCCATGAGCTTTAAACTTAAACGTTTATCCAGCATTTAATTTAGCATTCAGGTGTGGAACACATTAACTTGCTATATGACTCCAGCAATTAAATTAATTCTTATGATTATGCACGTAATTGCTAATTTTGCTACATTTCCCCTCTACACGCAATTAGGGATGCCATTTTACCTCCTCATGCCCGTGTTATCTGTACTGTTAGGACTTGATGAGCATATAGCTATAAAAGTTGCTTCGAATCCCCATGATAATTCTTTAGATTTTCTAAAGCGTGCTTATGCACATCCCTATGGAACAAGGACAACGAGGATGATAGTAAAATCTTTCAGAACACTGCGTATATATTCGAAATAAGGGGGAGTGAAACCCCCAGATTTTAAAAATATTATTTTTTTTTGTTTTATATTTTTTAATTACTTTACATATAACTCTAGCTTTCTGCTATTCCGAAGACACTAGAAATGTGAACCAATAATTTAATTTTTTCAAAACAAGATAATGGCTGTCGAAACTAAATTAAGTAATGGCCACCCAACTTGTTCAATTGAGAACTACCTGCCTGTTTTCTTTTAAATTAACAGCATGCTAATTGTATTCCCAGTTCAAAAGAATGGGTGCTAATCTTCCCACGAAATGAAATAAGTTGCTCAAATATCAGTGAAAAGTCGCTTGTGATAAAATTGTTGAGGCGCTTGCGTATATTTTAAAATTATTTACCAATCTCAAACTAACTCCCTTTGATTATAATAAGACAAGGGAATTACGTTGGGCAAAAAACGGAGTTGTCCAATGCAACTTTGTCATGAGCATGATATTTTCAGCACTATGCGTAGTCGATCTCATTTCTCGACTTTTATTCGAATTTTTTATTGGATCTGCAAGCCTCCTTCCTCACCAAGTTATTCTTTCTTTAACCATGCTCATTGGCTTACTCGCCATAACTGGATTCTTCGTCGTAACGTTCATTTCCAGACACACGTGTGGACCAGTTCTCGTGGAAAAAATCAAATGGCAACATTTGCCATATTATTATGTTAGTATTTCAAAAATTAATGGGCGTGGCCAGAACTTCAAGGGGGTGTGGCCAACTTGGTCCAAAAACACTGACATGATTACTTTTGACGTCCTATTTCGAATTATGAAAACAGAATTTAAAAAGGTTGACGATTTCGAAAGTTAGAGCGTGGAACTCCGTTTTTACTTACTTACAGACAGACGTCAATATCATACATTGGATAATTAGTTTCCCAAAAATTCAAAAAGTTTAAAAAATTAGTTAAATATATTTAAAAGTAATCTAATTAAGATTTAAAATCTCAAATTGCCAAGCGGTAGTAAAGTAGTGCTGATCGATGATGTTTAATTTCATTTAAATGCTTGTTCAGCTTTCCCACTTTGAATAATTCAGTTACAGTTAAATTACATAAATGAAGAAAATATCACAAGTACACTGAAAAGGAGTATAAAATATAATATTTATGTTGATATTGTTTAGCAAGGTAGGCTGATGTAGCAAGTGAGCTGCGATGTAGCAAGGTATGGGAATACTAGCTGACTCCGAAAACCACTCAAAACCATTAATGGGGAAAAACATTTAAACCCAAAACCACTGACTGTGGAAATGTAGAGTGGTTTTCAAATCAACACGTAATTCTCCATAAGTGGATCTGAGCGATTTTTGAACCAACTACTTATCTCCATACCTTCTATACATTTCGATTTGCAGGGTGTGTCCAAATAAGATCTTAAATCTAAATCTACAAGGACAATGTAATACATGTCACACAAAAGGATGCGTAACGTTTTAAAGTTACGTAAACTCAAAGTAAACGAGCAGTAACATTTATTATTTTAATTTTAATGATTTATTACATTTTGTTTCTAGCTTCATTAGTATGGTATGGATTTTCGGGGGGAATCCTTTGTGACAATATCATTTGTGACACTTGTCAATAGAATCTACAAGTGCATTGATTATTTTAGCTCACAATTAGATGTTTACAGACATAATAAAATCGATGGAGAAGTCGGTGACGAATCCAAATAATTCCAAAGTAAGACCACGACGCATGGGCAAGAAGTTTCCAAGCTTTGCTCCAATGACCCTCAAAGATTGGGCTTCTTTGCGAATGAATCTGTTTGGGTGTTGACGAAATAAGTGGAGGCATCTACTGGACTCGGAGTTCAATTTCGTCGCTTGAGGGATGGCAAACCCATATCCGAAATAGAAAAGCACCGAAATTGTGGGCATCATCAGAAACCCGGGCATTGGCATCACATCGTAGAGTGTCACGGTTGCGAAATTGCAGAAAATAGCAGTGATCCCCGTGGTTATTAACAAGATGGGAAATATGTACATGCAAATACATTTATTTGCCTGTTTGTTGAGGATATCAAGGGATTTGTAGATTTTCAGCCATTTTTCTGGATTTTCTTTCAGATATTTTTTGGCTTCTTCCAGATATCCCTCGTTGTTCCTCCCGTTCAGTAGAGTGAGCCAGAAATCTGTCATGTTGATGTACATCAGGCCGACAGTCGCGATCAAACTAATTGGACTCCAGATTGCGATTGCACTGCCCACTATGGCAAAGAAGGCAAATATTTTCACATAGATCTTGTACTCCACATAAATCCACGGGAGATGGTCGATTATAAATCTTTGTAGTGGATCCATGGGCGTCGCAAATGACAAAAGACCGGCACAAATTGTAACAACTCCAGCTCCCGGGAGTAAACATAAAAGAGCTTTTTCGTATATTCGAACTCTTTGTTTCTTCACATTCTTCTGGGAACTCAAGCTCTTTACCCAATCTAAATAAACATTTGCAAAACTGATGTAATCATGTGATTTATCTAAATTGTGTCACAAAAGTACTATTTTGTTGATAACAATAATTTAAATATAACAAGTGATTTAAAATAAAAAACAGTTGGAACTGAATTCCACACAATATCTCAGTTACCTAAGTTTGGGGTACTTTGAGATTCATATGCCGTCAAGATCCTTCCAATGACACCCCACTTACCGTATTATGTTGATATTTAAAAATTTGGTGGTGGACGGACATGCAATATGTGTTTAGCTTTTAAACCTTAATATGTTTACCTGTACAACTTATGCTCAAATGTAATTTTGAAACATATAATAGAATATAAAGCAATAAAATTTAAAATCCCTGGACTCACCTTTCATTGCTCTGTCGTGTACCTTCACCTGATTCCACGTGTTTGTCATTTCATCAACGGTGAAAATGAATATAAAATTAAGTGATATCCAAACGAGGAAGACGAGATAGAAGATGACGTAGAGAATGATTTGGTACGATTTGAAGTTTGGACTTGGACTGTAGAATTCCACCAAAAGTCTTCCAGTCATGTATAAGAGGAGCACACATCCAATTCCTTGCTCACAAAAATTGTGGACCCAGGCAATTTTATCCTTCGTCCTAGCTACAAATTGTGTTTTCTTGTTATATTGAAATACTGAAGACCTGAAAATCTTGCTGTAGACAAAGAAATAGTTTTCAAAGGATTTAAATGCCACTTCCGTAGCCATTTTATATTTTGTGTACTACATATCTAGCTAAAAGCTTAAGATGGAATGGCAAAGGAATTTATTTAATAGAAGAAAATAGCTTTCACATTTATACACTAACCTTTTGCTATATTGAAGATTAAGGAGCGTAAAGCTTACGCATAGTTTTGTTCGTCGTATTTAATAACATATGTACATAAACAATCAGCAATTTAGTAATTCAAAAAAACAATTTATTTAATAGCAAATGTTGTATCACAATTTAATATATTCCAATAAACTGGGCTTAAGCTTGATGTACGGTGAAAGGGTGGAATACACTTTAGTCACAGCCATAAAAGACGTCAAATCCAAACCGTATATTCCAAAATCCACAATATTTAAATGGCTTTTTGGAATATTGTTTGAAATATCGTTTGCATTTTCGCTAGAATCTAAGTTATGGATTATTTATGGCTTCGGTTAAAGTTTGCCAATTTCAACATCTAAACTCATTTCTAAGAACTGGAAACAACAAGCCAGTTCTTGAACATTAACTTATTGCTTAGCTTAGGCGTTTACCAACTTTTATTAAAAAACTTCAGAGTTGCTATGCAAATGCTGACTATAAAACATTTAAAATCACTTTAACTTAATGACCATCCAACTTAACTAGGTATGCCTCTCGGTACCTTTCTATGTACTTCGTTCAGTCGCCTATCCTTCACATGTGTTGCTTTGCTACTTCTCACAGCAGGTGGTCTCGACCCCGTGACATGTGCATATACCTGGTGATTCTGTACAGTAGACCGAAAATGTGCGAATACTTAAATTGAATTTTTTATTTCATTATCATATCCATTTTGACATTAAAATTAAACTCTCTGCTACAGTGCTACGTAGTAGAACTACGTAACATTGTAAACGTTAGTATTCTTTAAAATAAAACCGAACGACAATCACATTTTGTAATTAAATTGCCGAATTGGTGGTCGCAAATATCGGGTACACTGTATACAAAACATTCTAGGTACGCATATATTGCAGGTTCTTTCATTCGAAAGCATTCGAGCTCGAGCGATATTAGCAGACTATTACTTACATTGACTTGCCCATTAAAAGTTTGTCATTGCTTTATTTAATTATTATTGATCATCAGGATTAATATACTACATTTCATATTTATGTCAATAATATGTTATGTTCAACTTTTATACACGAAATCGGCCTTTCTCCTGTTAATGTTGTTAGGGCATTCCTACTATAGGGACACTAAGCACTATAACTATATCAGCAAAGCATGTGTCACGGAAAATCGATGGAATTTTTCATTTTGACACGAAAAAACGATTGCATGAGAAAAATGTGTATACAGGGGTGGTTTAACATGGAAAAACGGTTGAGAATCATGGGAGGAAAAGACAAATGTGAGTACTGTGCCCCCACGTACCCACAACTCATAGGTAAAGCAATTTTGAGCTCAAAGATGCTAGTGAATGGTGGACAATGAATAATGAGTTGTGTCGGCTTTATTTCCAGAAGTGAGATATTTTTTAAAGATTGTAAACTTATCAGTTGCATTACGATTATATTTATCATAAACATTTTACACTTTGATGGGAAAAATACGCTGAATTTTAATTTACTTTTATTTGTGTTGTTAATATTTATGTAGGCTAAGTAGTACAAATAATTTATGGGAATAAATGTACAAAGATCAATTCAGAAAAGATGGGTGTGTAGACAAGCCATACTTCTATGTGCATTCTACAATGCTGTGTGAATGTACTAATACTTAAATACTCACTTTGTTACATTGTGGTTTTAATATTTAAAGTTTAAAGCAGAGATACTAATATAGAGTTGAGATACATAAAGGTTTTGAATAAGGTATGATTTACATGTTGAGAAGTTTTGATTACCTACATGACCTATATATATATTGTACATAAGTATTACCGTAGCAGCATAATAGTGTTGTTCCGTGAATGATGATGATTCTATTTAGGTTCTTAATATGTTTAACATGTATTTCTTGAAAAGTGACACTTTTCATTGTTTCCTGGATGGGTTCTGTAAATTGTGGTTGACCCGTTTGAATAGTTTTTTGACTCTCCGATTTCTAATACGTTTAATAAATTTGAGACATGCCAACTTTGCCACTAGAAATCGTAAAACTAGAACGTGCCATCCCCGAATGGTAATTTCTCCAATTAAGACAAAAAGAACGGTAACAAAAGAAATAGAGTAAATAATAAAAATGGTTCCGATATTCGAATTGATAAAGTTCGTGGTCCATCTGTCTCCAAACAATGAGTGCATTGGATATAGTTGGCCATTTTTTCGTATTCCCTCCACTTCTCCAGTAATCCAGAATGAGAAAGTGTATGGAGTCTTATGTTGTGGGCAGATTCGATAACATACAAATCTAATGGACGCATTTGAATTGTCAATATCGCATATATGTAATTAATTGGATCTTTTCCATCTCCAAAGTACAATTTCCTTTTCGGATGAATTCCTTTGTCGTAGTCCCAATTGGAATCGTTGAGGAATCGATGGAGTCGGGTTTGTCAGTCCAGGAATACAGAATTGTGACATTGAGAAATCCATTGCTGGGCAGAGATGTTCATGTCCAGGATTTCCAGGGGATATCCAATTTTGTCCTTCACTGATATGGATTGTTGTCTTGCGCTAACAGATAATGCCTCTACGAAATAATTCATATTGCGTAATATCAGGAACATCCAAATTGCACAGGTCTGCATTCTGTTGCAAAGCTTAATAATGTCCTGTTGTCTCTTTTTATCGCTTTTGTTAAACTCAAGAAGAAAATCAGTCTTCTGATAACGTTCGCAAGGCTGGCTGAACTTAACATACTAAGATATCTCGTCCATAGTTTCCAAAGTTTTGTTTAGCTTTTCATTGCAATAGTACATCCACGTCATATGCTCTTTGTTGTAGTCAGTGAGGGACAAGCTCAATGGTTTTCTTGGTTGCCACATGGGAGTAAATATCAGGATATCTTTTGTTTCCGCCAGATCTTTGAATGTGTCGATTGTTCTGACAGCCCTCGGTTCCGTCAGATCCGTGACGACGACTCCGCTGTAGCAATTCGTAATGACAATAAATCCCAAGAGAAGGGGACCGATTGTCAATTTGATCCAAGGGACTCTATTTAAGGGTCGTGGCAACGGATAGCTGTTATTTAAGATATAGGCGTAGACAAGGACAGGGAAATGGAAAGTGGAACGCCTTTCTATAAAGGACACCCCTTGCAGAAAGACCACAACTGCAAATATGGCTATGACAATTGCAATCCAAGCTGATCTCTGGAATGGTTGAAGATAGGCCTTAAATGAAAGGCTTTCGTCCTCGAGGACAACGCAAGACAGGAAATTGTATTTGTGAGCGTCCATGACAATGATTGTAGACTGAAAAATTCCTGTTATCCCAAAGGAGACTGTTGTGTCGTATCTCATCCATAAATTCTTATCTTTCCACTTCCAACAATCATTTTTCTCATTCACAGTGAGGTTATGAAAATTGTGATGAAGGATGGAGAGAAGTGTAGCCTCCATTTCAAAATTAGGGTTTTGAAAAGCCGTGAGGAAATAATCTTTTGTGGAGTCTGTGACCCCACATTTGGGGCTCATCGCAGGTGCCCAATAGCTATACCAGGGCATTTCTAGTTGAACAATTTTTGTCTCCCATTCTCTCGGTCGTATTCGGCTGTCTTTTCCCAAATAGCCTAATTCCGTATTACATCCTTGACAGATAAAATAGACATCTTCCTCAGATTCCTCCAGTGACAGCACAAAAAATAAGTACCGAAAATCCAAGGATTTGGAATCATAGTTCTCTCTCATAGCATCCCTCTGCTCCTTAATGATTTCTGAATTATGATTCCTCATCAGCAGATAGACTTTCCCCGAATATATCTTCCCATATATGTTCACATTTGCCAACCTTCTAGTTGCATTGACTGCTATTTTATCCTTTGGATTGAAATCCGTGAAGATATGAGCAATACAACGAATTCTATATCTGGAAGCAGTGGGGGGAAACCTTCCTTTAAGATATTTATTAATGTATTCCCAACTTGAAATTCCTCTTGGAATTGTTTTGTTGATTGTGCCCACTCTCCACAGGGCATACGGAATTGAAATGTGGGAGAATTCATTAACCACCATTAATGTTGCTGTGTTATTATCTTGATCCACACTCCCGTCGTTGAATAATATAAAATTGATGTAGCAATCCCTTTCAGTCGAGATAATCGTTTGCAATTTTGTTTCTCTTGACTCCCCGATAGAATTCCAACAGAATAACAGAAATAAAAATGTCTGCAGTGCCCATATACTATTCAGTTATTAATTACTGTCTATCTCGTTATGTGCATTTCTTGTACATTCTCTGAATTTAATTAATAATAATTATTCTTAATTATTGGGAAATTGTGACAAAATTAATACTCAAAATTCAAGTTCAACCTTTTCGTCCACTCCAACCACATCACTGAAGAATCCTAACTTCAAACTCTTGCAAATCAATAATGTCTGTCCATTACATTATCCTACGTGCCTTAACTCATTTTTTTTAAATACTAATAGGGCTCAATTCAAACGTAAGATACATTTACAATCCGTACACACTCTGTCGTAGGCAATGAGATATATCGAGCAATGCACTAGAAAAAAACATCTGCTATTTCTACTTCTGTGCTAAATAGTAATTCATTGTCAGAGTCGTATCGTCATTCTTTATAGATTTACAATATGAGGTTTGTTTTACAATACACTGCGCTTCGCTATCATCATTATATTTAGTAGTTGATTATTGCCTACGACATTTATACTAGCTAAATGATATAGACGGAGAATGTTGGACAACTGGCATTTGTGGCTGAGGGATTACCCATGTTATTCAGTGGCCAATGTTTGACACTCGTCTCTAAGCTATCTTCTTCAAGCCTCGACAAAATGCTATGAATTAATTATATTCTCAATTGTGGCTCAAGGTGAATATGTTCCTAACTTTATAATTATAGTGTAGTAATCACAGAACGTTCTTATCGCTAACTGATCACAATGATAAACCCATAATAAGCTATAAAGGACCCCATTGATTAGGATCCAGATTTGGGCCCCTTGTATCCGTATTTACTTAAACATTTATCCAGCATTTAATTTAGCATTCAGAGTATGGAACACATTAACTTACTATATGACTCCAGCAATTAAATTAATTCTTATGATTATGCACGTAATTGCTAATTTTGCGACCTTTGCCCTCTACACGCAACTAGGGATGGCATTTTACCTCCTCATGCCCGTATTATCTGTACTGATAGGACTTGATGAGCATATAGCTATAAAAGCTGCTTCGAATCCCCATGATAATTCTTTAGGTTTTCTAAATCGTGCTTATGCACATCCCAATGGAACAAGGACAACGAGGATGATGGTAAGATCTTTCAGAACCTTGCGTGTACAAGTAGGGGATTTTTATTATATTACAAGGAATACATATCCTACATTCATGTATATTCTATTTGATCATACAATAAACTTACTGATGTCTGTTAACTTTTAAGCTTTAGCGAATGGCTAATGTCAAACCCAATGTTAAATCAATGTAAATTAAATAAATATACTCTACTTTAATAAATAAATAAAGATATGCAAATTATTGTGCACACTACCACCTGACAACATTCTCGTTTTACTAAAGTGAAGTCAGGAGAAAATAAGTTTTTTGCAATATTTTTTGTCATGTTTTCAGCAATTTATATTGCAGACCATAATCCTACCAAAATTTTAAGAGGAATTGGTATTTTGTACCCTACTATATAGTAATAACTTTGCACTCACTTCCTTTAAATTTAAACTACTGAGAATCGAGATAGAAATTTTGGCAATGCTTTAAAACTGTAGGAAACTTACTAAAAATTCAAAACGTGCATGTGTATATCCTATAGGTAAACATAAGAAAATATTTTTGTGGGTGTGGCCGCTTATGTCAATTAACGAACTGAACCAGGATCCATAGCATATGTGCCAAATCTCACGGGCATCGGTCAACTATGACAAAAGTCATAGTGTCCATAGACAGACAGATAGGTATACAAATTATCCTTCCGGTTTCTCAGCCACTTAATGAAGTTCCAAAGAAGAATATAAATCTCGACATGAAAAAGCATTATCTTTAATTGGTAGCTATCTTTCTTTCGGTACCCAATTAAAGTTTATTGTATATTATTCAACAACTTTATATTATATAACGCTTTTATTTAAATTGCTTTTTCAAGTATAGAGAACGAGTATTGTGTGCCATAAAGGTTAGTTTAATGAAGGAATTTTGAAATTTTGCTAGGCAATAAAGGTTGCTAGATACATTTTCAGTCCGATTAAGGAAGCATTTGCGTAACCATATATATATATATATTCGTCATCTTAAATTTTGAAAGAAAAATGTTTTTAATTTTAAAATATCGAATCAATTAGTAATTGCACTTCCCAAAAAAATTAAACAGAATAAGATAATTAAAGTAATCTACATTCCCAGTTCAAAATAATGGGTGCTAATCTTCCCACGAAATGAAATAAGTTGCTGGAATATGAGTGAAAAGGGGGTTCTAGAGGCACCTGCGTATATTTTCAGATTATTTACCCGTCTCCAACTAACTCCCTTTGATTATAATGACAAGAAAAGGGGACTATGTTGGACAAAAAACAGAGTTGTCCAATGCAACTTTGTCATGGGCATGTTTTCAGCACTATTCGTAGTCGCTCTCATTTCTCGACTTTTATTCGAATTTTTTATTAAATCTGCAAGCCACCATTTCCAGACACATGTGTGGAGAGTGTGGACCAGCTCTCGTGGAAATAGTCCAATGGGAACAGTTGCCATTGGCCATATTATTATTATTTGTACTTAAAAGATTAATGGGCGTGCCCGGATCTCCATGGGGGTGTGGCCAATTTGGTCCAAAAATACTGACAAGTTTGATTTTGATGTCCTCTTTCGAATTCTGAAAACCGAATTTGAAAAAGTCGACGTGTTCGAAAGTTAGAGCGTGGAACTCCATCCTTACTTACTCACGGACAGACGTCATTATCATACATTGGATTGGATAGTTATAGTTTCCCAAAACTTCAAAAAATTAGCTAGATATATTTAAAAGTAATCTAATTAAGATTTACAATCTCAAATTGCCAAGGGGTAGTAAAGTAATGCTGATCGCTGATGTATGATGTTGTTTAATTTCATTTAAATGGTTGTTCAGCTTTCCCACTTTGCATAATATAGTTATAGTTGAATTACATAAACGAAGAAGACAGCACAAGTACACTGAAAAGGAGTATAAAATATAATATTTATGTTGTTATTGTTAGGTTGATCTGGTAAGGGGGCTGCGATGTAAAGGTATGGAGATATACAGCTGACTCTTAAAACCCCTCAAAATCTTTTATGAGGAAATACATTTAAACCCAAAACCACTGATGGCGGAATATTAGAGTGGTTTTCAAATTAACACGTAATTCTCCATAAATGGATCTGAGTGTTCTTTTAACCAACTACTTATTTCTATACCTTGTTACTGCCCCCCCCCCGTTACAATATCAACGTGCCATTATGCTATTTACTATACATTAATCTTGCTTTACAGGGTGTGTCCCAATAAGATTTTAAATCTAAATCTATATGGCCAATGAAATGCATGTCACAGAAAAGGACACGTAACGTTTTGGAAGTTGACAAACAGAAACATTTATTATTTTTATTATAATGATTTATTACATTTCTAGCTTCATTAGTAGGGTATGGAATTTTGGGGGTGGAGTGGAATGTGATGTTCATTTTTTGGGAACAAAAAGTGGGAAATACTGAGAAAGTTCAAATATTAGTTTTCCAGGTTCGTAGTGGACGTTCCCAATCATTCCGGATGTTCAAGCCAGGTAAAATTGGGTGGGAAGTGGTAAATACCAAAACACTGGGCATGGCGATGTGTATATAGTATGTCCACATCACGTCACAATGCCCAGTATGTACTACATACCAAGCCAATAAAATCGACAAATGCATTGATTCTTTTAGCTCACAAATATAAATTAGATTTTTACAGACATAATAAAATTGATGGAGAATTCGGTGACGAATCGAAACAATTCCAAAATAAGACCACGACGTATGGGCAAGAAGTTTCCAAGATTTAATTCAACGACCCTCAAAGATTGGGCTTCTTTGCGAATGGTTCTGTTTGGGTGTTGACGAATCAAGTGGAGGCATCTACAAGACTCGTCGTCCAATTGCGTCGCTTGAGGAATGGCAAACCCATATCCGCAATAGAAAAGCGCCGAAATGGTGGGCATTACCAGATTTGCCATCAGAAATCGTAAAACTAGAACGTGCCATCTCCGAATGGTAATTTCTCCAAGCAAAACAAAAAGAACGGTGACAAAAGAAATGGAGTAAATAATAAAAATCGTTAGGTTAGGCTAGGTTAAATACTAAAACTCTGGGCATGGCGACGTGAGGTGTACATAGTATGTCCAGATCCCGTCACCACGCCCAGTATGTACATTTCCAAGCCAATCGATCAACAAGTGTATTGATTATTTTAACTCATAAGTAATAGCTATAGTGTCCATGGACTGTCAGCTAGTCATAGAAAATTGTCCCAATAAAAATAAATTGAATTTAAGAAATCAATCTCAAATAAATCATTAGGTGAAATGTGCGTGAGTGTTTATGTAGCTCAATAAATATTATGGATGATTGAGTACTATGAAAATTAATATACTATAGTTAATTAGAAAGCTAATTCGTTTAACACAATAAGTAATCAAAACATTCCCTAAATATTAGAATATTTGTTTAGGTATATTTTGTGAATGCGACCTAATGACAAACTATTGTCCTTAATTATAACCTAAAAAGTAGTTTTCCAATTTCCCATTAAACAAAGTAAATAGGTATTTGAATTTAACTATTGAATTGGTATTACGTAATAAGTCATGCCCTGTTTGAAAATTATTTATTCTACTAAGAAAAAATAGTGCTTGTAATTACATTCTAATTATTTTTAAACACTTTTCTGCACTGCAAATACTTTGGAAAACATATTCAGAACATTATGAGCTGAACATTTAAATCGCTATTTAATATTTTCGTAAATATTCATTTTTCTGCTAGTAGAAAAAGTTAGCTTTTATAGTGCAGGTAGACCTAATTCTTTAGCAATTAAATCTTACCTAGTATTATTGACACGAAATGAGATTAAAGAAATATATTGTCAAGTTATAGTTGCATTTATTATTTTTATTATATTGAATTTTACATTTTGTTTACAGCTATACAGAATATGCGACTTGAGTGTTAGAGTTGACTAGACTAAGTGGTTAAACATAATAAGTAATACACAAGGGAGTTTAGTAAGTATATAGGTTAGTTTGTAAGAATTAGGTATATTTGTTTATTTGTATCTATATAATTTAAGATTAAGATATTATTATAATGTTTGTTAGTGTAGGAGAAAGAAAGGTGACGGTAGATTGAATGGGAAGTCTTTCCCATGTTCCAGTCTGTTAGTCGGGGTGGACACCCCATGGAACCTTAGTTAATGGATTCCATGCAGGTGGTGGGTGTGGGAAACGAGGTACTTCGGTATCTCGTAATATACTACGTTTGGTATGGAGTGGAAAAGTTCCTTTGTGCTAATATTCTCCATTTTCCCAGGTAGAAAGAATATTATTTTAGATCAAGAAGATTTTCAAGAATTTAAATTAGATGTTTACAGACATTATAAAATCGATGGAGAAGTCGGTGACGAATCGAAAGAATCCCAAGGTAAGACCACGGCGCATGGGCAAGAGGTTTCCAAGATTTAATTCAACGACCCTCAAAGATTGGGCTTCTTTGCGAATGATTCTGTTTGGGTGTTGACGAAGCAAGTGGAGAGATCTACTAGACTCGGAGTTCAATTGCGTCGCTTGAGGAATGGCAAACCCATATCCGAAATAGAAAAGCACCTCACATTCCCGCCGTGCGTTCAAACTGTAAGGTTGGCTTCTAAATTTTCTCTCAAAATAATAATTAAAATTAAAATTTTACAAGTATCATAAGGGGATCTACACCATTATATAACATAACAAAAGGTCTATTTGACCCAAAGAAGCGCACACATGAAATTCAACCGAAAATCGACACAGACGAAGCCTGGATCAAAAGCACAAAGTGCCCTCCTAAGCAAACAAATATCTACGAAAAAATCCCGGCTGATGGGAGCAGCCTCCTCCCAGACACAAGAGACAATAAAAAAGTATTTTGCAGAACAAAACAAGGAAATGGCAAATGAAGATAACGAAAGCCAATTGGCAGATGATGAAAATATTGAAATAGACCCTGACGATGAACAATCTGATGAAGAAATTGCAGAAATGAATAACATGAACGAAGTGAGGAACATGTTCAAACAAATCCTAAAGTACCACAAACAGGCGGATGATAACTTCAAAAATATAACAAAAGAACTGACATTACTAAGATCCGAAAAAGAAGCCAGTGACAAAAAAGTTAGTGTGCTTGAAAAGAGAGTCTGCTACCTTGAAAGTGAAAACTTAAAACTAGAAACCCTAGCCAAAAAGAAGAATTTGATTATAAACGGTATTCCTGACAACAAGGATGAATCTGAAGACATGCTTTACAGAAAACTGGATAAAATGCTAACGAAAATAGGAATCTCATCTCAAGCTATTGATATCGCGTACCGAATTCCGAGCAAAAACTGGAACAGACCAAGGCCCATTTTGCTGACCTGTAGACTGATGTCGGACAGGAACACTATTTTAGCTTACAGAGCAGAACTAAAGAATCATCAGCTGACTAGGTTTGTCTACATTTCAGAGGACCTTCCATTAGAGACGAGAATCAACCACAGTGTTTTGAGAAAAAAATTCAGCGAGGAGAAGGACCGTAGTCAGTGCTCACTTCACTTAAATCAGAGCAGAGTAGTGGTCAACGGGGTCACGTACACAGCAGCCAATGGAAAACTGTCAGAAACGTCACCAGTGCAACAAAACAGAAATCATACTCAATCTGGAGAAGTTCATCGTGCATAGGAAGCCGCCCGCCGCCCAATACGTAAACCAAATGCAATTAATTTTAATCATAATAAGACTGACTCTGTTTTATACTATAACATAAAAGGACTAAAAGGAAAAAAGAACGATTTCTATTCAGGTATTTTAAAAACCGACGCGAGCATATTTTGCTTTAGTGAAACTTTTCACACTTTCAACTTTCAAAGAAAATCTATTACAAAAAATTACAAAATCTACCAAGTAGAAGGACAAAGGCAACGATCAACTGGGAGGTACTCTGGAGGTCTTATCGTCGGGTGTAAACTACAAATAGCCGAAAATTGTATACTGCAAAGTCTTCACTCAAACTTCATCATATTAAATTTAAAATCGAACTGTGATTGTATCTAATTGTTTTTGTTTACATACCGCCAGACGGAAATTATAGTGCTAATCTAAATGTGCTGTTCAATGCAATTCAACCATATCTAATCAATAATGAAAAACTCCTAATAGTCGGTGATTTCAACGCAAGGATCGGCGATTTCGATACTACTGCTGAATCTAGGAACTGTATGGATAAAAAAACAAACCCCAGGGGGAAACTACTAATAAAGAAAATAAAGGAATACGGCTTATTCATCGCAAACGGAAATTACACAGGAGATAATGACGGACAGTACACCTTCCACCACAGTAACCGTAAGGGCAGTAGCACTATTGATTATTGTTTATACACAGAAAGCGCTACACCAGTAATTAACAATTTTATGATAGGAAATATAACACACTCAGATCACTTACCTATACACATCTTTATCAATTCTAATGATTCTGTTTTAAGCAATTTAGATACTTTTACAACTAAGGAAAAAATTATTCTAAAACCAGAACTTGTACGCCAGTTTCGAGAAGCTGTAACCCTTTCCCTTACAATTCCTGATTTATCAGTCGAACATAAAGACTTGGACAACAGGCACCAGCGAATTATTGACGCCATACTCTCGTCATGTAAGCAAATAAATGCAATCGTACCAGCAAAATCCATAACAATCGGTGACCAAGGACCTCAATGAATTAGTAAGGAATACAAAAAGGCAAAATCCGAACTCCGCAAATCCCTAAACTTACTAAAAAGCAACAAAATACCCGTCCTAGAGGAAACAAGGAGAAGAGAGTATATCTTCGCTCAACAACACTGCAAAAAGCTTTACGATCAAAATTTCAAACAATACCAACAACAGATTGAATCTAAACTAATGAACCACAAGTGCAGCTCCGATTTCTGGGAAGCCCTAAAGTCACTAAGAAGAAAATCAAGCGCCGCCAACGACGTCCCGAAACAAGTTTGGTATGACTACTTCTCCGCCGTCTATGAACAAAGGGACTTTACTTCGACTTATACACCGACTTCGGAAACAATAAAAGATGAAATTCTGGATAGAGAAGTGAACCCCTATGAAATCATGCTACGTCTGAAAAAGATGAAAAGAAACAAAGCAGCGGGAATGGACATGATACCGAACGAAATCTGGATCGCTTCACCGTCAGCGCTGCTAGAAAACATTTGCAATTTATTCAAAGAGTGCCTAAAGCAAGGCAAAGTGCCAGAATCTTGGTGTACATCGGAAATCGTCCCAACACACAAAAAAGGAGCTACAAGTGACCCCAAAAACTTTCGTCCCATCTCACTACTACCAACAATCCTTAAACTCGTCACTTCGGTTCTTGCAGAGCGCCTTAATACCTGGAGCCATGTAAATAAAAAACAATGCGACTATCAGGCTGCATACAAAAAAGGAGCAGGATGCGAAGACCACATATTCACCCTAAACAGTGTCATACAAAATGAGCTGTCAAGAAAAAGAGGAAAACTCTACGCATGCTTGATAGACTTGTCGTCTGCTTTTGACACCCTGGTACAAGCCAAGTTATGGACAAAATTGCAACAATATGGACTCAGCTCAGATTTTATTGCAATCATAAAATACATATATGACAATTTCAAAGCTCAAGTTAGGACTAAAACAGGCCACACAGAACCGTTCAAAATTGGACGCTCAGTTTTGCAAGGGGAAACGTTAAGTGGGCAGCTGTTCAACATTTACTTGGAAGATTTAATACAGAAACTGGAAAGCAGTGGAATTGCTGGAATAACCATCAAAACGGAAATAAAAAGAATAATTCATATTCTACTTTACGCTGACGACAAATGCCTGCTAGCCCGCACTAAAATTCACCTACAGTTAAAAATTAACCTGCTACGAAAATATCTAAAAGAAAATCGTCTGTCTATCAATCTATCAAAAACAAAAATAGTAATATTCAGAAAAAGAGGTCCCATCAACAATGAAGATCGATTCACTTGGGGGAATAAGATTATTGAGGTGGTAAAATCTTATGTTTACCTGGGAGTCACCTTCAGCTCATCTGGCCTGTTCAATCTACAGACATCCTCCGCAATTCAAAAAGGATACTCAGCTATCAACAACACGATACCTATCCTAAAACGGGGGAAAATCACAAACTCGGAGTCTAGGAGACGAATTTACGAATCACTAGTCAGTTCCACGACACTTTACGCTGCACAGGTATGGGGCCTCAACAATTACGACAAGCTAGAGAAAGTTCATCTGTGCTATATAAAACGATCCCTAAACGAAACGTACCCCCGTATACTGCTTCCCACTTTGCACGACTCGAAACTGGCAGTGACCCAATCAAAATGTTAATTGTAAGATACCTAATCAAATTCTTAATTAGAATAGCAAAGAAACCAGAGGAAAGTCTAGTAAAAGCATGTCTTAAGTTAGCAATAAAGTCAGAAGAAACCGATATCAGGTACAGCTGGTATTTGCAAGAAGTAAATAATATCTTAGCAGAAACAGAAATAGCAGAAAACTGGATGTACCTAAACGATGTAGAATTAAGTAGGTCACTTACAAATATAATAAATAATCTAAGAATTAATTTAAGATCTGTAGATATTGTACGTGCTAACAAATCCGTATCTCTCCCACACTATAATATGATAAATCCTTCGGGTTCCAGAGCACACTATATAAGTTGTAATCTTCCGTATCACGTAATATACGTAATAGTGCAAATTAGATTAAATATAGTGACAAATTTTATATTATGAGGGAAGCTTATACAATAGATGTATGTAACGCATGTGGATACAACAACTGTAATCTTTTCCATGTACTGTGTAAATGCCCAAAACTCACAAATCTAAGATTGAAATATCTACCTAACATATGTGAATCAGTGACTAACGAAGAAAATATTTTAATAACAGTTTTCGAAAATGAAAATGAAACTCACTATTTTAACATTTTCAACTTTATGATAAAATACCTCAAAAGTGCAAAATAACCTAATAGGTCAACTCAAAGACATACTCTTCTAACAGTGTAAACTAACTCAAACTGATATAATGCCATTATAGTAATTATAGTAATTGTAAGTATAAATATTTCGAAAATGATTAATTATTTTAATAATCCTAATGTAACATTTAACGTGAAACATGTATTGGGCGGGCGGGGACTTTGCTCAATAAATCATTCATTCATTATAGAAAAGCACCGAAATGGTGGGCATGAACAGAAACCCGGGCATTGGCATCACATCGTAGAGCTTCACGGTTCCGAAATTGCAGACAATTGCAATGATCCCCGTGATTGTTAACAAGATGGGAAATATGTACATGCAAATACATTTATTTCCCTGTTTGATAAGGTTATGAAGGGATTTGTAGATTTTCAGCCATTTTTCTGGATTTTCTTCCAGATATTTTTTGGCTTCTTCCAGGTATCCCTCCTTGTTCCTCCCGTTCAGCAGAGTGAGTGCGATTGTCGCGATCAAAATAATTGGACTCCATATTGTAATTGAACCGCTCACCATGACAAAGAATACAAATATTTTCACGAAGATCTTGTACTCCTCGTAAAGCCACGGGAGATGCTCGATTATAAATCTTTGTAATGGATCCATGGGCGTCGCAAGTGAAAAAATACCTCCACAAAGTACAGCAACTCCAGTTACCGGGAAGAAACCTAAAAGAGCTTTTTCATATATTCGAACTCTTTGTTTCTTCACATTCTTCTGGGAACTCAAGCTCTTTACCCAATCTAAATAAACATTTGCAAAACAGTTGTCATCATGTGAGTGATCTAAATTGTGTCACCAAAGTAGTATTTCCTCGATATCCATAATTTAAGTGTCTTAAAATAAAAGGAACTGAATTCCACAGGAAATCTCACAATTCCTTGTGTGGGGTACTTTGATAATCATATTTGTATATAATGTACCTGCAATCAAAAGCCTTCCAACCTTATTACCTATGTTGCTATTGTTGTATGTAATAATATGTACCAAATACTTATGTACTTATGTGAAATAATATTATGTGTACATTAAGTTGAGCAA
>JAQFYC010003431.1:0-20788 GCA_034694165.1 Tomocerus mixtus
ATGAGTCAGTGTACCCTAAATTCCTTGCACTCCATAATATAGTAAGTATTCTCAATTGCGACAAAATTACAGACTTGTATTCCACGGAAGAAATAATGGTAAACGATGTATAATAAAGGGCTATTTCTGCTACTATTTTTACTACTTCTTGTTCCTCAATTTCCCCTTCCAGATAGAAAACTGCGACATTGCTATTACGTAAGTTAAGTAAAATAACTTGTATCTTCCAAACTGTATCACAATTATTCCTTATTGAATGCAAAATAAGAACCGAATTTTTAAAATTAAAATTAAGCTTCTTTAATTTTAAATCCCAAATTCAATTGCAAAGAATTTGCTACATTTTTATCCTTATGGCATCATAGACAATCGTAATCTTATATCCTTAGATAATCGTAATCTTATACAATACATAGTTCTATTTAACAAAGGTACACTTGAATATGGGTAACAAGTTCCTTGAAAGAAATACTACTCTGTTTATCTACAATGTATGGTATTGCTAATTTTGAACACGTAGTAAATCCTAAAAGATTAGGATCTACCACAAAGTGTAAAAGTGAATGCATGTTAACTGTACTAAACTTACTGTTACCTATTTATAATTGCTTTGTACTTATAAGGTTAAATCAAAAAGATGTAGTGTGATAGTGTGAATCAGAAGTCAAAGTAGGTACCTGAAGCGTGAATCAATTACTGCGTGTGGATCTGAATGATCTTTGCCCATTGGCGTGGTGCCACTGTATTTGAAGGCTGAGATTGTTGTGTGTCTTGCAACACACTCAAAGTACGAGTCACTTTTAAACGGAAATTCTTCACAGCCTGGAAATGGGATCCCAATCAGATGACCATTTATCTCTTTAAATGATGGTGTTTCTTCGACCAATTTCACAGCAAACTTTAAACCTAATTATGCAAAAAATTAAGCAGATTAAAATACATACTTCTTTTTATCCGTTATCGATTATACTATTAGAAAATTGATAAACATCATAATTATTAAGTGAATATTAATTAACTGACCATCTACAAGCGTGCGAACATCTCTAGGATCTGCTAAATAATTTGAGTCGACAATTGGATGACTGTAGGGATTTCTGTCTGCTAATTTCAGAGATCCATGACCAAAAGGTCTGGACATTGTTACCAATTGGAAAAATGTGTCATGACCTCGGGCAGAATTTATGTGCCGAATTGAAGCATCATTGTAGTTTAAGACTGTTCTCGCAACTTCGTCTAGAAACAATCCGGGACTGATTGCCAAGACGTAGGCATGTATATCGGGAACTTGCAATCGTCCCTCGCTCTTGGCATAATCACTGATCACTTGGTATGTTGCTTCGGATCTCCCTGTCGATATTGTCCCAGTTCCCTTAAAGAACCACCGAATCAGTGTCGAAAGTGTTACATCCCGGTTTTCTTGAAAGGATTTTCCTTTATCAACAACAAAAGGTCCAATAATCGCTCCGTATTTGTCTTCCAATAATTTTCCTACCGGTAAATCCAGTTTTACAGGGATCTAAAATGAAGATAAGGCTAGCAATTAGCGAAATACTAACAAAAACATTGCAAACTTATATTATTCCACATTTTTCTATATCTATTTAAAATTTACATATAAATGCATTACATTTAGTTCTTCCAAATGCTCTCTTGGTCCTATCCCAGCCAACATGAGTAATTTAGGGTTCTGAAACGTCCCTGCACATAAAATAACTTCTTTTGTCGCATACGCTCTGAGAATGGAATTGTAGCGTGCATACTCCACTCCGTAGGCTGTTGTTCCATTTAGCAACAAATGACGGACAAAAGAAAACTTTCTTACGACCAAATTAGGCCTTCCAAGGATAGGAAGCAATGAACCTGTAAAAGCATCGTGGCGTCTTCCATTTTTTAGGTAGAAATCCATTGGAGCAAATCCTAGAATTAAAAAGTTCGCCTTTTAATGCACTACTACTTAACTTACAAATAATGTTTTAGTTACACGTGTGTGAAGTTATGAGTTAATGAGTTTCCTTGATATTGACAAACAAGTAAGTGTAAATTGCAGCTTTTGTTAGAATTTGGATTGAGGAAGATCAAGTAAATATACAGTCATAGAAATTAATGCATCTGGCATTGCAAAAGTCTAGAACAGACTAATTCTTATGTTGTGGCTAAGGTCATGGAAAAATATCAGAACTTCTGTAAATTGTAAGAAAAAAGGAAATAGCTAAAAATCTACATCCATGCATATCTATCTGCTTCCATATCGCAATTATTTTATACTTTATATCTAATAGCTAGACTTTATGTAAGAAAATCTAACAATGAGCATAAAGAAAACGTGCTATACTGCTACAAGGTAAAAAATAGCATTATTAACGCTTTTGAGTTTAGTTTGGGTACTCACATTTACATTGCTTCTTTAAACAGTATCATTATTACAATAAATGCAGAAGAATAGGAAAAAATGCAAGTTTACGATTTGATTAGAAAGAGCAATGTAATAGTGATTTACATTAAACAATGAAATACAATGATACGAAGTTGTAAAAATCTGCAAATGCAGGTATAGTAATTGCTGCTAATCGTTAGCTGCCTACTTATTGCAAGGTTTACAGAACGTAAAACAGTGTTTGTACTTGACATTGAATAAACTAAACTGAATGTGTAAGCATTTTAGATTACCTTCTGTAATAGGTCCATAACCATTTGGATCTCGTACTCTGTAGCCAAGCTCTTTACCGGCTCTTAGCAAATTGTCAATGAATGGTACTGTAAAAGCGGTCTCAACGCCCATCTCTCCCCCTTTTCCATGAGTGATTCCACCTTAATAAAATAATGGTAATTAGTTTTGCTATGCATATACAGTGCATATCTTTATAAAACTTTACGAAGGAATAATGTAATAATAAGACAATAAAATAATATTGAAATGTGAAGTTACACATTACAATATTAATTTTACTACATAAATATTATTTTAAAAAATAGCATTTACGCAACAATATTAGTAAGGAATAATTAACATGCGCTTTATACATGAAAAATAGTGTCGGAGATCAAATGTACACGTGTTCATACAACATTATCTATAAAAATAACTTTTTATACTAACTTCAATCAGCTTCGTGTTACTTTTATTCAGTTGTTTTCCTGATACTTAGTTTTAGTTAAAAATGAAAATTGCACAATTAATTATCTTTAGTACATGCAAAATTACTCAATACAGCCCAACAACACTTAAAATCATTCCTAACAATGAAGAAGATGTTGCTCATTACTTATTCTTTATATTAACATAACTTAGGCTACCATAAGTAAAAATCTGCAAAAAGCTTCAAACAAAGACCTTCTGAAATAAGAGTTTCTGTTACATATTATTATGTAGTATCTACATTCCTATCCAACTAAGGACAAAATTTTTAATGTTGGGCTTTTTCGAATTAGGGCGATGGAAAATAATATAATGCAATTAACGCCATATTATGTAGTGTACATTGTAGTTTTTTGGCATTCACTTAAAATATCTTTAAAAATTACATTCTAGGGCACCTAAAGTTACATATTTCTATTAATTGAAACAAATTCTTTGTTTTCCATTAAATTCTTGATATTTCCTTACCGTCATTAAAAAATCCGTTGTAGTCTTCAATGCTTTTGTAATACCGAAGTACGTTTTTCAATTTCCATCTCGGATCTTTAGCATTTTCAGCCATGTTGTCAAATCCTTGAGTATTTCCTCGTAGAAAGATTGCTGCGTTTATTAATGAGCTACCGCCTAAACCTTTTCCCGACGCCCAAAATGATACCTGCAAAATAACCCTTATTATATTAAAATCTAATGCGAATTTATTTCTAGAAGGAAGGAATCTACTTATTTGAGAATCTATCTATTTGCATACAATATTAAAAATAAAACGAATTGACTTTTTACATTGTTATTTAGGCCAAGTGCGGCTTGTTTTTGAGGAATAGTGCGATATTGCCAATCTATAGGAGATCGATTGTTCAGTAAATAAGACCAGATAGGAACTGAAACTATAGGACTCGGAGCACCGCCTGCTTCGAGCAACAAAACTTTATAATTTTCAGAAAGCCGGTTTGCAAGCGTAGAGCCTGACGAACCCCCACCAACTGGAAATAATAACATCATTTTTCATTCAAAGTAAAATTAAATTTTCTAAAAATAATTATAAAAAACATGCAATTGAAATACCACTACCAACAGAGAAAGATAAATACATATTAATAAAAATCCTGATTTAATTTTAGCAAGACAAACCTATTATAAAGTCGTATTGTTCTCCATCTTTTACATTTAGCACCGTCAGTCTGTCCATCACTTTGTCTATATCAACGAAACTCTGTAGTGCAGGGGTCATATTTTGTATAATGAGTAGAAATGAAGGACCCAGTCTCAAAATAGCGTCCAGCAACATTAACTTCTGAGGTATAAACATTTTTAAAACAATTATCACACTTTTCCACAGCGAAAGAAAATTATGGTAACTTCCTGATCACAGAATTAATCCTAAGCAATTGGATTATGTCACTCCTAAACACCGTATTTAAGCAAATATTTCAACAGGATAAAGTCAGTAAAGCAACCATTATTGGGCGACTTTATTTTTAACGTCTGGATAATTCTTGGTTGAAATGAGCCATTTAGCTTAATATAGCTTTCTTGGTAACTAATCTAGGAAATCAATACTTTTTATTATGCTAATAAGTAATACGTATCTTCATTTCTTTCTCTAAAAGATTCGAAGATATTTCCATATAAGTATCGACAGTTGCAGCTATGTTTTTTCTTCTAAGAATCTAAAACAGAAGTTCAGTAGAAATATCAGCGGGGAAGAGAGTAAGAGAAATGGAAATGACAGCAGAGACTGCCGAACTGTCTAAATATATACTACTTAAGTAGAGATGATAAAATGCATCATCAGTAGATTTCGTATAAAAACCCATGTTTATGGCACAGCTTGCATGGAAAGAGAAGGCACCACTATGGAATATAAAAGGAGCATCACTATATTATAGGCACTACTGGATTTGGTACTTACATAATGATGATACCTAAACTTAGTTGGCTTTGTTTTCATCTCTAAATAAGTAGATATTCATTTAAATGTGCACAGTGCATTATAGTGCATGCTAGCATTATTGTTATTTTAGGTAGCATTCGGTATCACTATCATACTATAGCTAAGGAGCCAGGGTTGCGAAGTAGTATTTACACTACACACTTATGTATGCATTGGATTGTTGCACTACTGGTACTGAGACAATTAGTTACAGATTACAGCGGTTATGGCTAATAGTATTATAATGGTGTGGCACATACAAATTATTAGGTTTATAACTTGAGCCTCATTAATAACCCAAATGAAGCTTATTAATTATTCCTTACGTGTATTTACTTTAGTAGCCAGTAGCACAATTTAAAATATTAAAATACTTTGTGTTTGTATTATAATCTTTCAAATGGTCCATTTAAAGGATCATAAACAAAATAGCGCTGGCTGGATAAAACAGTTAAAAAAAATACAATTTGGCATAATATTATACATCTAAGTAATACATACCCATAATATGCGTATATACAGATAGAATATAGCATCGCAAACTATGACTAGGAATAACTAATATATATTTAAACACATTTACTACCCTGGTATTCAAATAATTAGATATACCTACCAAGTAGTAATATCATTTGTTAAGTGGGAAAAGAAGTGATAAACTTAAACTTGACTTGACTATTCCTTGGCATCATTATTTTATAATCAATTGCAATTATGCACACTGTATACACGTAATGTGTATTAGCTCGCCATCAGTCATGTATGAATTTGAATGCAAAGGTGAATACTGAATGAATTAGAAGTAAAATAGCTTAGGTACTACATTGAACATTACAATAGTTGCTACTACTATATGTAATGTTCAATTCATAGGAATACAATTAAAAAAACTGCTATTAATGTAGCTTGGCTATTTTAATACGTACAAGTTTATGACATTGCACTGCACGAGACTGATTACGGTACCTACGTAAACCATTCATACAAAGTATAACAAAACAGTACGATTAGGTAATATAAATATGCATTTGTTAGACTTAGCTACACATATTTAGTAGACATAATCTTATCTTACAGGAAATTTTATTTTAGTTGCATCTATTATAAGAGCAGCATTTTAGTCAGCTATCGGCCCTTACTATAAGTTGTTACCAACCGATCCCAAATTCCTTAAAAATATATTGATTAGGTAGCGTGCTTCATATTTAATTTACAACTTAGTATAATAACTGAAGGATCGACATCACACATTGTTGCGTATATTGAGGATGTGCCCCAAATTATCCAGTATCTAATTCTAATAAGTACTTCTCAATTTATTAAGAGCTTTAGGTACAAGAAACCGGGCCATTTTACAAAAAATTATGAATCATGAATGGTATTCAAGATGTTGACAATGATCTTTAATTAGGCCGGTTGAATGTTTATACAAGATATCTAGCTCATAGATCTATTTCAACTATAATATTATACAAATGTCATTATTCTCATATTACTAAAACTATAATGTGGAATTTGGAAAATGAATTGAAGTTGATCCGCCATGATACTGTTAGAAATGTTGCACCGAGGTAAGTGTAATATTAGAATAAAATGAGACCGTGATCTTTATTTTTAAAAATTCCTTAAGCCTTAGACCACTTTCAGTCTGATTAAAACCTTGAACTAAATTTGTACTACACATACATATGGTTATAATATGTACTATACACCTATCGCAAAAATAGTAAAAAATTAGGAGGATGGAATATATAAGACAGTTAAAATATTTTTCATTTTTCAATGCCTATTTTATTACTATTATATCATCTATATATCTATACAGCTAAGGAGAGAAGAGAAGATATACTATTCTATAGTAAATAAACTCTGTAATACAATTTGGCAAACTGTGTTTGTAGGGCTAAAGACACCATCTACGTAAAGCACAATAAATAAATCAATTTTTTATATCATTTATCTGTATTACAAAAAAATTATGGCGGATCTCTGGAATCTGGACCACATAGGATAAAAATTCGTTCGCGTTGAACCTAAAGGGCTTATAATGTTGCATCTCTGTAGTCTTCCTTGGTTTTGTGTGTACGACTTGGCTCTATTCATTCTTCACTCTCACACAAAATACGAAGTGAGAATTCGCGGAGGGAAAGAAAATCAACACCAGACGACAGGACTCAGAACATGACACAGACACAACACAGAGACAGCAAAAGCACGACAACAAAGCAACATATTGATTAAACTAACTAACTGTCAAGTAATCAGGTGTGTGAACTGATTAATAATCGCTATTTTGGGTAGCGAAGCGAAAAGTTTGTTTATTTAATGAGATTTTAAGTGTAAGTAATACATAATAAATATAAATTATCATTTTCAATTAGAGTATTCGCAATCGATTTACTTAGCTACTACGATATTTTCAAAGGCACAATATCATTGTGCAACAGGTTATCAGTATCAGAAATAATTTAATTGATTTGATCTTTTCTTATAGATAATAGAATATTTGCTGTTTGGTGTGACTTATTATTCTGAATTAAGTCACTTCCAACTTCACTGGGGACTGGGGAGTTTGGCTTGGTTAACAAAAATTTGCCAATTTTTTGCGGTTGTATTACATTTTCTACCCAATAATTGTTTTGCATTTTTTGCCCTGTAATTCAATAGGCTAGAAAAGTGCACTTTCAGATATTTGGGCATCGGAATAATTGAATAATTATTGTTTCTAATTAATAATTACGAAATACCAGTTGTATTCCCGATTCCCACCCATGTATGTATGTTTGTATGTTTTGGAGGAGGGTAGTGGCATTCTATAGAGAAGAAAGCACTACACACTGATCGATTCCCACCCATTCTGTCTCAATAATATAACTTAACTGTTTATTTTGCAGATTGAACATGCCTGGTTTGAAAATCGACGATAAAATATTGGATTTAGGGGTGGAAGACATAGCACTATCTGTTGTTCCACTTCCCTTTTTTATGCAGAATTCGGTATTTCAAGACTTCCGTTATGAAAACTATACTTGGGATTTGTCTAAGAAGATAAATGTCCTCTTGAGAACAAAACGATCAACAGGTGTTCAGGTACCCTCTCCACCTTCGGAAGCTCAAATCCAACCTGAACCGACCACAAACGGAATCAGGTATTTTATTTTGGATGATAATAGCTGCTATTTCTATTTAAATTAGCACACAGGGAAAATATATTTGTCAATTAAGCATTTCCCAACATCAAATGACTGATATTAGTTGTAGATCATCATTGTTAATACTATGTTTACGCTTGTCATGTAGGCGGGGAGGAGGAATAGGAGATGAAAATGGTGATGGCATGGGTGGATGTCCCTTGGAGTGTTCTTTTGATCCCAATGAAAATTTCGACGAAGCACTCAATGCATTAGACCTTTTTGAGACTACGTTTGCCGGTTTTCAGTATGACAAATCTTCAAACGAAGTCGTCACCGACAGGGAAGCAAGGTAAAATCTGAATTTGGTTTCTTCCTAAGAATGCTGATTTTGGGAGGGTAAAATGTAGCAATACACTAACTATGCTACTGCTACGTGCAATAAAATACTGATGATGATGTTAATGATGTTATAGGAGGCTGTTGGGACGTGTTAAGTTAGCTTTGGAGGAGAAGAAACTTGTACAGCTGGATGGAGTGGACTTTTCTCTACCGATTTTCATCCCTTGTGATCCTACCCAGACATCCTCTCGTACCGTCATGTGGGGCTACAATTCGGAACGTTGTATTGACATTAGGTTGTTGGGGCCTTTTAATAGGGATTCTCCAGAGTTAACCATGGATTCTCTAATGGGACTTCATAAACAAATCAGGAATAGCGTAAGCTCATCAACAACACTAATTTTAAATTAACCAATTCGACAATAGATTTCTTGTAATCAAGTATTAATTTTCGTTGCAGATTCGTCCACCATCGATAAATCGCCAAGTTCATGTAATCTACGAAAAAACTCATGGAGAATTTAAAGCTGAGGGGAAGCTTTTTATGGAATTTGTCTGGAACGATCCGAAATCCATTTTTGAAGCGCCGCCAGTTTCTAATGCCCGCGTTAAACTAGTAACTGACAAACGAATGATAAAGTTTAACATAAATACTGGTTTAACTGGTTACATTAGTGTAATTAATAACTTTTGCTGTAAAGGTTGTCCAACCTTGTTTTGGTGATGCAAATCCCTTCCTTATTCAAATGTGGGCTGAAATGGCAATTCTGGATAAGACGGTCTCTCAAATAGGCAAGATTGACATGAATATGGAGCTACAGCGATCTCACATGACAGTTTTGGGAACAAGTGATGCGGATTCAAGAAGTGAGGTTGTCAATCGAATGTTGTATCTACTAAATCAGCCTTCCGTCCCAAACTGGAAGAAAGGAATAGGTTTGTTCTAGGCATATTAATTTGAAATGTCGGTACAGTTGTTTTTATTATTGTTTAGTGTCTGGTATTTATTGCTACAATTATGAATAGAATACTCCGACTCTTTGGAAACGGTGCTAAAACGAGTGATTGACGTTGATAGAAGTGACGCGGACTTCACCGATCAAGTTTGGCTTATTCTTAAAGGTATTTTCGTTTCTATAATTATCGCAGCTATACATGCGTATTAGTTATATCGTTTACATTTTCGTTGCAATTAAATGAGCATTGCATATTTACTGAATTCTACAGATTGTACTTCGTTGCATGAATTGTATGAGTGTGTTCATGCCATGTTGTCCTCCATTGAGTCCAAGGTTTATCGTCCATACGTAAGTCTCTTCTCTATTTCCTTTTCAAGTATATTTAATATGTATGTATGTTATAATTTGTAATAATGTCATAATGTTAATCTGATTTCATAGCTTCTTCCTTCAAACAAAACTCTGTTAGGAGCGCTTTTGACAAAAATGGTTAACAACGAAATTATTAATTTCCGCACGGAGCTCACCGTCCGTCTCGCTGTTGAAATTACTTTGGACTGCGGACTTAACAAACTCTTTAAAGATTATTGCTTCATCCTCGGAAGTTAGTCACATTTCACAGTCAAAATTATCTAAATACTAAATATTATCTTTAATCTTTACCATTCATAATATAAATATTCAAAATGTTCCAGTGTGTCATTTGGCGGAACCGGATGAAATGATAGAATTTTGCCCCCGCTCGGATAACTTTGAGAAATCTTTAACCGAGCTGAAAAAACTGCACTGTATTTTGGAAGTTTTATGTCTAACTAGAGAAAGAGTGGCACTTAGTATGAGTGAGTTGGAAATGCAAACTAGGAAACTGTTGAAATACTTCAAGAGTAACACATTGGAACAAGAGATGACTTTTCATTTTGATGTCCCTCTCAGCAGCGTTGCTCCTGCTGTCTTTGGGTAATTATATTTTCGTATCAAACTACAAATTTTTTCATTTATATTTATAATCGTTATATTTATTCTTAGATTACACCCGGTTTACTGGAAACTGCGTGTGGAGTCTTCTACAATGCTAACAACTACACGAAATAGTATGATACTGTCACGAGACATATATTTGGACTATGCAAAGAAATTATTCACCTTAAGTATGCATTCTTCTGCTTTTATTCACTCACTTTCTTTCACAGCTCTTATTTTATTGATTGAATATTGAATGAACATATTATATATTTTTAATTGGAACTTAGGCGATGGGAGCATCAGTCGTGGCTACTATCTTTACATTTGTCGGGAATGCTCACCACTTCAGTCCTAACTATAGACAGAAAATTTCCACAAAACTCTAGAACTACGCATCTCTCCAAATGTTTCGCAGTCTGAGCTGGAATTCTCCTAACCAAATACTTTCTGGATTTAGGTACATTCTGATACTTAAGTACAATATTATTTTGGATGGTTTGGAATTACCAGAATTGCCACTAACACAGTTATACAATATATAATTAAGTAACAGTTCATGATTCTATACGGCTTTATGTTTTGATATACTTTTACACTATTGTTAATTCATTGTTGCCCCTTTCGCTATTAATATAAATGTTATTATAACATATTGTCCTATAGTAGCCATAAGGTAACAGTAGAGTCATTAAAGCTAAAAAATAAATAATGTTTTCAAGAAAATTCCTGTTCTTTCAGTTCTCTTCGTAGTATTTTTCCGCTGACAGTTTTTGGTAATGAATCAACAAATTCCACCTGCAATAATAACATCACATTTTATCAATTTTCCTATTGACTTCCTTTTGCAATTATAGTTAAATGTTTTTAAGTTTGTGGAGGTTAGAGACAGAATATTTTAATGGAATAGCAGAATGTTTAAGTTACCTTTCTAGGGTATTTGTAAGGAGCAGTATGTTTCTTTACGTGCTCCTGCAATTCCGTAATTAATTTCCGTTTATCAAAGTTTTTGCTGTATTGGACTTTGTCCTCGATGACGATAAAGGCTTTGACAACTTCGCCACGTAAAGGGTCGGGTGAAGCAACGACGGCACTTTCAATAACTGCCGGATGTGTCTGCAGTGCTGATTCAACTTCGAAAGGGCCAATACGATAACTAAATGATTTGCATTTAAACAACAATACAGATAATGCTTTATTTTAACTTTATTTAAAAATAACTATATGCTAAATGCTCAAAACATTTCCAAAATTAATTACATTAATGTTATTTGTATGATGACTCACCCTGCAGAAATTATGACATCGTCTGCTCTTGAAACGTAGAAAATGTTTCCCTGCTTATCCGCGTAACCACGATCCCCTGTTAAGTAGAAATCTCCCACAAAGCAAGATTTATTCTTCTTCTCGTCCCATGCTATTCCATCTTTCCCTCCGCTCAAATATCCTATTTACACAAATACAAATACAGAAAATACTCATTAGCAATTAATCCAAGGTTAAATCAAGTGTAAATTGCACTTGTAGCGGAGACATGTCAATTAGTGTGTGTTGCAATGTCATTCAAATCTTTAATTCGTAAAATGTATTAGTATAATACAGACCTTGTTATATAAATGTATATTGTCATTTTTAAATGTAAAAATGCAACATTAAAACCTAAAATTTTTAATTCTTGATAATGATTGCTCATAACGTTTAGAAAAAGGTTAACGAATGTAACTTAAGCATATTATAGGTGTAATATTCACTTTTTTGATAGTTATAACGTATATTTAAGTTATTAAATAAAGTATTTAATAAAGTCATTATTGAAGGGAACCTGGGAATAGTCCAACTGGTCTTTGCGGTTTAATTTTGATAGCGATATTTCCTGTTTTCCCAACTTCCAGCTCCTCACCCTCTTTGCCGACAATCTTTGCAAAAACATTCATCAAAATTGACTAGTAGCCATTTTTGTAAATGAGTATTGTGTATATGTTAGATATGTTACCCGAATGTCATATTGCTTAGACGGTTCAAAAGAACCTCCCTGGGGATACAGGTCTCCACTACTGCCCATTGTTGTCGTTTCCGTTTGGCCAAAACTAACATTCATCGTCATACCTTCAAAAAATAATCATTATTTTATATTTTCTTATATTTTCAACACAATCATTTGCAAATAAATGTTTCCTTGTAAAATTAGTATTAACGGACCAGTTTTTTCTTTCCATAGTCGAATATCTTCAGGCACTACAGCTTCACTCCCTCCGACAGCCAAGCGTAGGGCCTGTGGCTGAAAAAGTCCTGTACCGTCATCTTTGACTTGCAACATTGATCTGTAAAATGTAGGCGTAGAAAAGAAGACTGTAATCGGTTTGGAACGAAGGACTTCTAAAGCTTTTTTCGGTTCCAATTTTGGCAGCTAAAAATCAAAATACATTTTATCAGATTTTACTTTTCTATTTTAATTCTCATCTTTACGTTACTATACACTTAAAAAGGTAAATGAATCTAAATCCCCATCCACGTATATATATATCTGTCTGTCACCGTCACCTGAATGTAAACTATATAAAGTAGTACAGTTTTTTAGTTAGTTATTAGTTAGGTATGCATATTGTATATTTTTTCTCACTGCTTCTCAATATTAATATATGTACTCATTAATTGGTTCAATGCAAAGTAGCAAAAATTGAGTTGTAGTATGCTCATAACATTTAAATACATCATAACACTTATGTATGGTCACGCTCATTAACTACAGTATTTGTATTGTAAACAAAAACTTGCTAAATATACATACATAACATTCACAAGGTTCTCTCTCGTTGCTACCTACGTGAATGTGCACTAATTGATAGTTTTCACATGTAAAAATAATTGATTTTGTAGATAATGCTAAATCAATAGTCTAAAATTAGAGTTTTCTAGTTGACCTTCCTTGAAAGACGAATTAGGTACTGATTTCTCGCAAGTAAATTTAGACTAACAGATTAACACCTTATTATAGTTTGACTAATACATATTGCTACAACTCTATGATACTTTTAAAATTACATTACTAAAGTGCTAAATAGTAAGCCTGAAGACTGTTTAACCTATGGGAACGATTTTAGTAGACGCAGCGTATAAATATTTGCTACATTATGCAAATTATGCATTATTACCACTAACTAATACTCAAATTTTTTACCTCCACTGCAACACATTTTGTATTGTCGTTGCATTGATCACCAAGGATCATATTAGTTATGTTATGAAATAAGTCGTCCACAGTATTAAATTTTAAATACCGGTTTAAATAATAATTGTATGATATTTAGCAATGACGATTACATATTAATAATGAGTAATATACATCTATGGTTTAACATAAATTCCTTACTGGTTTAATATAAACGGTGCAGCCAGTTATGAAAGGAGCATAGAAACTGCAGTAAGAACATTTAGCCCAACCGGTATCCGTAGGACTCCAAATTATGTCAGTAGGCTGCAACTGAAAGGCACTAGAACAATTCGAATTCTTTTTACACAGATACTTTATTATTTGGTAAATGATTTCTAGAGAAAGGTAGTAATAATTATATTATTTACTCTGAAGTCTTGTAGTGTCCAATTCCATAAGAAGAAAAAGAGTGAGCCACCATTTTTGGGCTTCCAGTCGTACCCGAAGTGAAGAAAATAAGGGAAATGTCCTCAGCTTTTGTCTCTACATCCCTGAATTGTGAAACTTCTTGGGGTTTGACATCTGCTACCAAATCTTCATATGACAACCACCCAGCACCCTTTTTGACATTCTTTCCAACGACAACTTTCTTAAAGGACTTCGAATTTTGCAACATACTTTCCGCCTCATCAACTTTCTCCATATTTTTCTCATCCGTTATAATTATCGCCGGTTGAGATGTTTCCAAACGAAATTGAATGTCTGCCGGAGTGAGTAAAATTGTCGCTGGACAAAAGACAGTTCTGCTCCGAATACATCCGAGATGGACGAACCACCATTCTGGAATTCGAGGAAGAATTGTAAGAGCTATCGGAGGAATATTAAGTGCCGGAGACTTTGCTGCTTCCGTCGGTGTGTCTACCAAGATTTTTTGAATGGCCAGCGCAGTTCTAATTGATTCCGTGTTCAATTCTTCATAGGAAATCTTTCGTTCGTTTATGTCATCATCAAACCACAATGCAGTTTCCGTCCCCACCGTCGCCTAGATATAGAAATTTCAAAACCATCTTATGAATTACCTTATCGAAGTACATAGCTAAAATTTAAGTGAAAATAAAATACTCACGACGTGCTTTTGGAAGACATGGGTTGCGAAATTAAATTTTGGAGGAATTTGTCCAGTTCTACATATTTCGGACAAATCTGGCCATTGGCTATCCGCCTTGGAAGACGAGTAAAGCTGGCATCTGAGTAATTTCACATCATACTGGAATAATAATTTTCTGCCTTTATGCAGCAGACAGCTCGGCCTCAGAAAAAAGCTGAGGCTCATTTTTTATTTCAGCTTTTACACATGCACACACTTAAGATCCAATTCAAGTCCAAACTAACACAATAATCTTAATAATTAAGTAATGAAGTAGTAGGGGAGTGAACACACGCGAATGTTAAACGCTTAAACTCTACATAATTATATCGGCACATGTGAATTGCATCACACAGGAAGTTCGTTCTATCTATCTTAGTACACACACTGCTGCGGACTAACAATTTACAAACACTGTTTCATTTCAGCTATCAAACGAAAATTGTGGTTTAGCTAGTTCACTAAAATAAACAGATAGTTGAGTGTAAGCATATGGAAGGCATGTGTAGGTTTCATGATCAAAACAAAGCCATAAAATGGTAAATGTACATATATATACATACATGTGCGATACGATGTGTCGGTTAGTAGTATCAGTTACGTTTAGCTTTTAGCTTTAACAAGGTTTTAATTTAACACAAGCAGTTGTATACTATAAGCTAGGTGAGTATGTACTATTACTATTATACAGGAGTTACAACTTGCTTTGGTAGGTATAAATGATATGGATATTATATGACTGACTGAAAAGGGAGATAGAGTCTTGTGTTCATCATGTAAATATTCAGTTGGAGTTGGATACTATAGAAGAGAAGAGACTTGTTTGTTATCCTACGGAAAGGACGGATAGGGAACCAAGGTCAACACTTTCATTCAAACATAGGAATAAAATGCTGAAGCCTTTTAGATAATATGTAGTTTTGTATAATATGCAAGACTGGCTTACTGGAGGCTATACCTTATGGATATGGATGGACCTAACTCAACAATAATACTGCTAATTATCATTGCATTGGCTGTTGTGATGTGTCTATTCTGCATTGAATACATGTGCAATAGCTAGGCATGCACTCTCAAGTTCTCAAGCCCAAATCTTAAAGCAAAAACTCATTACAGCTTTTTAGTGTACATAGTAATAGTAATATTCGAGCAAGCCAAATGCGATGGAAATGTAATGCTCGTTGTTATTGTTACCTCAAGTTCAACTACGTAGTAAAAATTATATTATCATGATAATAGTGAATATTTAACTTGAACTATATGCTATTCCTCTATTAGTAATACTCCAGACACCTCCACAGTGGCTTAAGATGTGAGAAACAAGTATGCGCTTAGATAATATAATTGTTCACAAATGTTTGCATTTTGGATGGATAATGGATAGTACAAAGTGCACAAAGTACAAACATTGCTTCAATAAATATGAATCTAATACGTACTTTTGGTTGTATTAATTCTTCAGTTCCACTCGAAAAAAAAATTCTTGGGAAGAGTTGCATATTATATTTAAAATTTAGTAGATACATATTATATTTAATAGTAATGGTAACAGTGGGCAGCTATGTCGTAATAATAGTTTCGATATTTTGAAGCATTAAAAGCCGTATTTCTTACCATATAGTAGATGTTGTGCTAATTTTATCCATGTATTTTAGCAGGCTAAATAGCTCCTCTGGTTTACTTATACTTATGTGATGTTTAATACACCTACCTATGCACATATAAGTACTATAAAATATCCAGTAGCTCTAGCTACATAATACAGATAATCAGATATTTAAGTTATGTATGTACATGCTGTACAGCAGAAGTTGCGTTACAAAGAAGAAAAACTTCTCAATAGAGATCACACTCAATAACAAACTAGTTCAACAGGTAAAATAATGTGTACATTGCCCTGAGAGGAAGCTGATATGCTATAAAGTACATCTGTGGGCAGCTATAATAATATCACCCTTGAGTATCACGCCATCCTTAATACTTAAATGTATATAGCGTACCCAAACCTAAATACTTAATAAAAGTTTGCATCCTCAAATAAAATACCCAGCGGTCAAAGATTAAGTTTGTAACATTTAAGCATGTTTATTGACTACTTATATGTATGATATGTATAATTAATATGAATCAAAAAGTATGTATTGGATAATTATAATTTATATATGAGTTAATGAGCTATTGATTATAGGCACTTATATCTTCTTGTCAATGAGCAATGACCGCTACAACAGTGCGAGTCCTGCCAGCATTTTTTTCCTCTCAAAACGCACTGCAATATTTCAAAAATTTCAAGTATTTACTTACTTCAAGAAAAATAATATATCAAATCGTAGAATCTTAATCTCTTCCCACTAAAGCCAGTTATGCAATGTTAAAAACGTTTTTGAACGCATAAACCGTTTTAGGATATAATTCAGAGAATATTTTACTTTGTTCATCGGTACTCCACTTAACGATCTTTGCCGTGCCGGTCGAGGTTGTCCAAAAAATCCATTCGATTTATAAACGGGATATTTTACCTCGTCAGACTCATAATAATACCAGTCCCTCTTTTGCCTTTTAAGAATGTTGCCATTTTCTGTTTTTCTGGAATACGTGCTTCCTACAACAATTCACTTATGTAGGTAATTAAAGGATTACTTTGATATTACAATTACATTTATCTTTACAATTAATCATACTGGAAAAATATGCTACGGCACAGATGACAAATAACAGTATTGCAGTTTTTGAGCGAAACATGATTTGTTGTTATACAGGACGTAATTATACGATAAGGAATGTTCGTATATTGGAGAAAGAAAAGAAATGAATTTCTTTATTAATACCTAACGCTCACATTCTTAATGGAAAATTTGACCAAACTCTCACTCTCACTCCCCCTTTCCCTCTCATTTCATATTCTAAATGGAAAAAATCTCCACTCTGCAGAGTGGAGATTTTTGAGAGTGAGAGTTGATCTTTACGGGTAAATGAGGAGAGTGTCCACTCTCATTTCATATTCCAAATGAATTGATTTTCCTCACTCCCACTTACGTTGGTAAGGGATACTCTCAAATTGAAAGATAACCCCGGAGCTATCTTTCGTTACAATTTCCTGGAGTATCAGCCCATTTGCGAATTCAATTGAATGATTGAACCTGTACCGATCTTGCCAAAATTAGGCTCGTTTTACTGGCAAAAAGATGGGCTACAAAAAGGTATCATACAATTTTTCCGAAAATTCTGGTTAAATGCTATTAGGGGTGGACAATCATTTCATGATAGGGATTAATAAAAATGCTAGGCAAAATATATCAAAAATAGATTTTTTTTTCGTAGTAGAATCGCTGTGTAACGCGAGCGTGCGCAAAATTATAGTGCTGAAAATTTCCACTTAGGTTCGTACAACGATTAGCTACCTGTGGGTCATTCTGGATTTTTTCCAAGACCTCTGGAAGTATGTTCCCTAGTGGATGACAAAGATAGTGGGACATTGTGTACAATACTGTATATACAATACATTGATGTGGAAAATAAGGGAACCGCATTACTTACTGAATTTCTACCCCAAGAAATTGACAAACAGTAACTCTTGACTCAATAATGATTGATACTGGCCTTGTTCTCCGCCTTTATGACCAGTCTACATTGGCCTGTAAGTAATCAACGTAATAAGACATACCGTAAGAGCGGAGCAATTTCAAAGATCTGAGAATTTACTTTATCAGATTCTCCGGTAGGATATTATATTTTTACTTTGACATCTTTGATTTCTCTTTTTGCAAAAATAATTAAATACAAAAATGATTTTTATAACACTTTGTGAATTGAACTTAAGAGGAGGAAATGGGGTTACGAGCATTTCCACACGTCATGGGTTGGACTAAATTAAATTTGTTGGAAAGCCTTTAAGGTTAATTTTTTCCAAAATTAAACCTCCTGGAAAATGTTCAGGGAACTAATGTGTATCATGATATGATTATGTAATAGGTCAGGTAGAAAGATTTTGGCGAATAAGATCAAGAAGTATGACACGGAGTGCATTCTGAAATTTTCTTTCAGTCTCCTCTTCCGATATTTCCAATTCGAAATCGGATATATTTTAATTTGTACTTTTAAGTTTTTAAAATTTTAATTACGCAAATTAAAATGCAGCTTATGACAAAGGAAAACTCAAGTTCGCCACTCTCACTCTCATTTTTAAGAGTGAGAATCCAAAATCATTAAGAATATCGGAACGATGAGTGGGGATTTGGTACTCTCACTCTCACTCTGAAGAGTGTGAGTTAGAGTGGAGAAAATCAATTTTATTAAGAATGTGGGCGTAAGTGTACATTGCAGTTATACGTTGCCCAAAGATACGCCAATATATCAATGCAACATTCCTTAAAACATAATGTCCTTCGGCAAGCTATTTAATGCTTTTAAAATGTCCCTTTGTCAACTGATACCATTCACATTCTATAAAAACGTCAAATTGATAAAGTACAGACTGTTGTATTGGAAATGAAATATTATTCTATGTTACCATAATATCGGAAAATTAATAGCAGTTCTATCTCGATCCGCAATCCGCCGACATTGAATCTACATGCCTCTCCTGCTTCATGTAATTTCACTAACATTTAGCTTTTTTAATGGCGTTGATAATAATTCTGTCATTCGTTTAGTTACGATGTATTGTTACCAACACGAAAAATAATGACAAATACTGATATTATACATTGCTTTATGGGCTGCATGATAAAATAAAAAAAAACTTTAGTATTGCCATTAAGGGTTCAAGAGAATTTATTGTAAACTACCATTAAATCTATTTAGGGTATGCTGAAAACTTTTCATTATTGGAGCGCCTTGCGTCTTAATTGCGTCAAAAGATTAAAATACCTCAGTGTTAAAGCCCTGCGATTTCTTTGGAAACTGTATCCCAATTATTCCAAACTTTAACAAGAGCTTCATTATAACTCATTACATTATGCGGAAGTGGAAGATGTTGAAGAATGGAAGTGTTTTTAGATCAATATCATATTGTACATGCTGAGGCATTGCATGGTGACTGAAATGGTGATGATTCCAACAGGAAATGGATACACTCAAGTAAAATCCGACAAGAAATATAAATGTCGTCAGAAGAAAATTGCTTAGCTCTTGATAAATAATAGAAAAATGAATAGAATAGAAATCTACCACTTAAACAATAAATTATTATTTCAACTGTCGATTTTTTATCAAAAGAAGTCATATTATACATTTCTTACAAATTAATCTACAGAGTCTATATTGTTTTTGTCAAATTAAATTACAGATATAGAGTTCATAATGTTTTTCTACTATGTCGCTACATTGGCGTGAAAACTAATTACAAAACATACCAGCGGGACAAACTCTGTAATTGTTCTAAGCTTGGACTATCGAGTCCAAAATTTAGTAATTTAACGCGTTTACAAAATTAGTTTTCTTATTACTGTGTCTTAAGATAACATTTTATGAAGACGGTGTTACTGTGTAGTGTACTAATAACGTATTTTCCCCTATCATGACTCATTTTTATTAAATCGTGTTTACTACGCTGAGTTCTAGTACAAATATTTGAAATTGTACATGAATATAAGTTTACATTGCTAATGGAAAGCATCCGTACAATGTGAATATCCGGTTAAACAAAGTTATTTATAGACGATAAAAAAATAACTACCTAACTTCATTTAAATGAGGCGAAAGCGCTTAAAGTATATGAAAGCAAAAGTATTTTCAAATAATTGTTAAAAATTATTCCATTTATAAGCTAAATCCTCCACGTTAACATTCAATTTTGCATAAACTTTTGATAATTTATTGCATTGTATTGTTATATGTTATATTGTTATATAATTATATGTATGGGAAGTAAGCATTCATTAATCATTGAATTTCCTGCAAAAATGTGTTTTCATTTAGCATAGCTGTTTTTGCAAACAATTAGTGTAAATTATATCCCTGCTGATAGCCACAACTAACATAACTCTACTCCTCAGGTTTACATTTTAAATGCTTATCTGCTAATTACA
>JAQFYC010003432.1:0-20781 GCA_034694165.1 Tomocerus mixtus
TTTCATACGTGAATGTGAACGAATAAATTGTAATTCTAAGCGCAAGTTTAAGTTATACCATTATTGTTAGTCACAATCGTCATCATAATCATACTATGTACCTAAATATGTCACAAAATACATATTATATAGACATCTGCTCGCTATCGCTATTCAATTACAAGTAGAAATACACTAAAGTACAAGTAAAATCAAATCATAAAGCAAAGCTCTGTTTGTTAAATCTAGCATGCCCTGGCCCTTCACGTTCACATTATCCTTATCGCAGACTTTGATTTTTAATGACAATACCGTATACTACACGGCTTTGCATTACGAGATTAGAAACTCATTGACCTTACTCAGCGCAGGAGATATAGATAAGCAAGTATGTATATTATATATTAAATCAAATCACAAACAAATACTTACGTAGTTAGCAGTCTATATAGTGTGATTTCCTATTTACGTATGTAAGTTAGCTTGTTTAATTAGTTCATTATAAAAAAATAAATAAACGAAACAAATATTTCTTCTATTGATAGGCACAGAAAAGTCAACAGGATAAATATGAAAAGTAAATGCATGTGATGCTACTGCATGCTAAACTGATGAATTACAGATATAAGCAATAAAATAAAGCAATTAATAAAAAGTAATGTTTAAAATGATTTTTTAAATGTATGTAGTATTTTTTTACATGGGAAAGATGGTTTAATAATTATCTGCATGGGCCATGATTCGATGCGCTTTATAACGTCTGAATCGAATTACGAAAAATTGTAAAGCACATTAAGCACACGGGACATAGATTAAGATAATGGTAATGTCATTGCAAATTGCAATATTATTACTGTTTTTTAGAGACAACAACGAGACAACAAAAATAGAACCATGATCTATACTCAAGAAAATGTCAAGTAAATAAAGATTGAAAAATACAATAGGTAATTACAATTAACAATACAGGTTCTACAGTTTGTGCGATTTTCAAAGTTTAAAATCCTTATTTACACACCTTAGTATTTTCTGTTTATTAAAAATTTTCTTCAGTTGTACAAAACATTTAGGAGAATCCTGTTAAATAAACACAACTGATTGTATTCTACGCAGTTACTTATATGTGAGATAAATAGGATGTTCATGCTCTGGAAATATAAATACCTACTGAGTAATAAGGTTAAAGTAACTCTTCCAGAAACTGATCAGCGGAAAATTACGGAAGATACAAAATAGAGGAGGAAAAGGAAGGATTTAATTGCATTATGATTTAGTTTTAGAGTTTAGTACACAGCAAGTATGTACTTACTGTACTATATTGTACTAGCAACAACAAGCGATGGCTGGTATGTACTGCTTTACTTCTACGTAATCGTAAGCAACTATTTTATTTAGCAATACATTCAAATGATGTGCACTTATCTGATATATTACACCCACATTGTAAATATTTATTAGTCTAGTCAATGAAATAAGTCAAAAATAAAGATGACTAGATATATCACAATGTATAGGGCAAAATACAACTCGAAGAGAGACGAAGAGTCGTTAAAAATTCGATCCAGTCAACGATAAACAGTATTTAATGATGTTAAATGCCAATGAAGTTAGTGGCCAGGCCAAACTTAACTGTTTCTTTTACTTCGCATAATATTGTGTGCATCAAAATTAGTGTGTGATACAAATACATCAAACATCATGCATACTAAATATAATAGTCTCGATCAGCTCATATCTCAAAGCTATACGAAACTGATTTGACTTTGTAAACATAAACTGGGATGAATGTTATGCAAACAGAAATTGTATGAATAAAAACAGAAAATGACACAAGGCTTTTCTTGTGTACTACTTAATACATATTACACACAGATAATATACTAAATACAAATCTTTTTGAACTGAAGTGCAACTAAACACTTTGTATGTAGCAAATGCTAACAGGACCATTATGCCTATAACATCCGTATAGCTGTAAATTGTGTAAACTGTAATTGTGATAAGTAAACGCGGCAAATGTTAGATAAAATATTCCTCATCAACGCGTGAATGGCATTCACTCTCTTTACTATAAGAAATAAATACAATACTAAACCGATACACTAGCTAGACCTCCATTAAAATTTTGGGTATATTTTGTCATTTAGCTTTCCATGCAATTAACATAACATACGAATGTATGTAAGTTTATAATTTATGATGCATTATTACAATTGAATGAAAGAATTGATATAGAATCTGTGCGCAGGGACTCAAGACACATTGACACAATGTTTATGTATGAGTTCCAGATAAACTAGGTCAATGTTCCACACAATTCTATAGTATAACTCACTTTACAAGTAAGTGACGTAGGTAAAAATAAATAAATATATTACACTTTTTGACAATGACAGTTGGAAATTCTTATAATTGAATGATTTCTATCCGAAAACTTAAAATTAAGTAAGTTGCTACATAATTATACTTAGTATAGTATTCATAGATAGTGAAACACCGTTATTAATGAATTTAGAAAGCAAAAATTATGGTGACCCTGTGACTTTCGTTTGCATTGTATAAGACTCAATCAATAAAACACAAAATTCATTCATTCTACACACTTTCTATATCGTATTAATGGTCATTCAATTCATTTCATATTGATACTACTAAACTTTATGGCAGTCACCTAATTTTAACTAACTGGAGCTATAGATGGTGACGGACGGCATTTATGAAGAAACAAAGAGTTATTTACTAAAAAATAATTAAGTCTGTATTTAGTACAGCGGCTTTATCTATAAAAGCTCAAACAAATAAATACATATTTATTAATTATATATATTAAAATATGTAATCTAGATTTAAGATCTTCTTTAATACTTGCTATGTATTAGTATTAGTATACGTATACGTACTTATGCAAGAAAGCTACTATAAAATGTAGAGGTATAATGTTCTATTCATTTAAAAATAAGAGTAACATTAACAGCAATAATATTTAGTATGGTATTTGTGGTACTCTTCTCGTAAGTACCATAATGAATCCAATTTGTAGCTTGAAAAATTCTACATAAAACGTTTATATCAATTTTTTATGCAATGTTTACTTAGATTGTAAACACTTGTCAAACAGATTCTTCCACGTCTATGTTCACGTCATATCAATAATACATATATTGATGTATAGAGCAAACGGGAAACTAAGTGGTAAATAAGGTCCACAATACATTATTTACGCAGTTTACACTTAAAAGTCTATTAAATTTAATTATTTATACGAATAGTAGTACCTTGTTGTGTATAAAACAATTTTTGTATTGACTGAATTAAAATGGCAGAAAGAATCATAACAATAAAATTGCATACCAAATAAGCTTCTGTGTACTAATTGTAATTGCACAATTAAAACTTAAAACAAAGACAAAGACTTAACTGTATAAGAGTTAAGCTAAGATTGAAGGCCAGGCCAAGGACCCACAAATTCATAATTTCTAGAGTACCTTACCTACTATTTAAAAGAGGTAATCTTAAATTATGGTAAATATTAATGTATTTTCTGCTGTTTGCGAAAAAAATAACCTTTGGGCTTAATTTCGAATATTCCACATGGACAATGGACGATAATTATGACATCGTATTTATGAATATTCCTTAAATATAGCTACGACAATAAAATAAACCTCTGAATTGAATTGGAACTGAACTTACCTTTTAACTTAGAATTTAGTCCTTTAGAAATTGATATTCAGTCCCTGGAATCAGTCCTCAATTCGAGTAAATCGTGCACTTGAAAAATATGTAGAACGATTGAAAATTGGCCAATATTTACGAAATGTTTACAAAGAGAGTAATACGCAGCAGAATATTACAAGAGGGAGTATAGAATCCTACTAATACAAAATAAGCTGATCCGATCCAGCATCCAGTAATATTCAATATTCAATATTTATGATTTGATCTTTTTCCAGTCTGCCAGATGAACTGAAAGTTAAAAAATAAATAATACAATTGACAATAAATATAATTAATCTCATGTAGGTAGTAGATGTACTAAATTAATCTACATTTTTTTATAACAGGAGCAAAAAAGTAAAGCAAATTAATAACCAAAAGTAATAAATAAAGTATGAATAAATTACTAACAATGATTAATTTGTAAGTGATGAGCTCAGCTTAGCTTTTTAGCCTTTATCTACATACGTAAAGTGTTTTGTGCAAAAAATGACTCAGAATTTACTTATTTCCAGGAATTGTTCTATACAATACAATATGATGGAAATTCAAGTGCTAATATTCAGTAAGCAATATTATTATTCTTTGTATGATTTGGTGTTGTTAATAAAAGGGATCAGACTAAATAACTGAAGTTTATAATGATGATGAGTCAAGGAGTTTGTATATATTCGTTCTATTTTAGATACATAGCAATACTACACGGTATTAACACATAAACAATACAAAACTCACTAACATACGGATCTAATACGAATACGAATTCGAATGGTTGTCTTGCATATACGAATAGCAAAGAAGTATTTCTATAGTCTACGTTATAATATATAAATTCAGTTCACCTTTAGCTTTAGCTCTCAGATTATTCTTTACCTATAAATTTTGTATGATGTTTTGTGTATCTTGCCCTTTACTTACATAGATAGTACATACACGTAATATAAATATGCATCAGGGTGGGTGGGTGGATTGGATTTGGAATTATTACTTTACTTTTCTATCTTCTCTATACTATCTGTGTCTGTACTTTAGTAAATGCTAAAAAGCAAGATTCTTTAATAGGTATATGTTTTAACGCTAATAATATGCTACTATGGCTACTATATGGCATATAGGCTATTGTAAACTTGACTATCAAAGTAAAAAGTCAGCTGATGGCTTCTTACGTCTTTGCAGCACGTTACGATATGCTATGTTAACGTTAGCACAACTTGCAACTGCGTTTTACGGACTAAAACTTCAATATGTTGAACAAATGCATCATACAATATACTATACACGCTATATAAGAATGGTAACTTTGTTTAGGTATGAATTTTTGGAGTTACTTACATACAATGCATAGTTATAGGCACTTAACTTATAGATGCTAAATATTAAATATTTTTAGTTTACATAATATTATTTTCGGTGAAACTTTGTTTGGGTATATTTTTACATACTATAAGTGTTTAGTGTGAAATTAGTTTAATAAATACACAAAGTATAAATTCCATGGAGAACCTTTGTACAGATGTGTATGTATGAATGCAATGTGCGTTTAAAAAATACACCCACTTCCATCCTAATTTCATGTGCATGGAGCTGTTAAAGTGTTACATAAGAATAGCTGCACATCGCATATAAATAAGTATTGGAAGTGTTTCCATATAGAATTTGCATGATAATCTGCATGATTTGCAATTTGCATTCCTGGAATGTTGTATATTTTAGTTTGTTTGGTTAGTCTGTAAAGAGTTCGTTAGCGGAATGAGTCAGTATCATCATTTACCTTCGTCTCGGTACATTATAGATGGCGAAAAAAGAAGGATTGATTTTCTTTTGTTTGCTTTAACCATCAGATAATCCTTAGTTTAGATTAGCTGCATAATATTTACATTAAATTGGTCTATATATTTACTATGTGATGTATGCAGACACAATTTGGATGCAAAAATTATTTATGTTAAAAACTGTTACGAAAACATAGCTTAATTTCACCAATACAATCCCAATAGTTCTCTGGAACTGGATAATGAAGAAATTCTTATTGTAAATCGCATTGTAATTTGTAGTAAGTAGTGTAACAAAGCTATGTTTAGGCAATTCTAATTTATAAGTACAGTAATAAAAAATAGTTGATTATGTAAAAAACATTATGTGCGTTATCTTTTTTAGACTAACAGCAAGTATGCTAAACCTTTTCCAAAAATTCAAATTCAAAAAATTGAAGTACATGAAACACCTACTATGCACATAATATGCTAAAGAAATTGTAACCTATTATCAGTAACAAAATAATTATAAAGACATACATGCATACTTACATGTAACTTTGAACCCTAACCCTAACTTGTCCGATCTTCAAGGTTATTGTGTTTACAGTTACTTTTCTCCATGTTTTCACTAATATTATGTTTTTGAAAAAGAAACCTTTAGAATACCATAAGACTACTACAGATATATTTCATATTTCATATACAATAAATTGTGTGCATTGTGTAATGTAATTTGTATATGTAGTGCTAAGCAGTATACAGATATACCAGTACAGATGTGCTTACATTCTTATCCAATGCATACGCTATTTTGATTTGTTGTTAGCAACGCGTCTGAAGACTATAAACCCCAAATAACTACCTATGGTAAGTATGGAATCCTCCAAAGAAGAGCTTTGTACAAGTAAAAATATTTACACCAATAGTTTACTAAAACAATATACATTTCTGTAAAACTTTATCAGAAATTGGAATATTTAAACTTGAGATATGAACAAGTTTAAAAAATGTATATACTAATTGTATGTATAATAAACACAAATTACCACAAATCATTTAGAGGGAATGACAGAAAAATCCCTTCACAGTTTTGCCTATTAATTTAGTGACGAAATTGTCACGACAACTTTTCTCCAGTGGTCCAACAATTTATGTAAACAAGAATCAATAATTTATAGGGACTTCCTTAGATGCCAATTCGTTTCTGCCAAAGTGGAGTGAATCTTTAGAGCGAATTAGCCGCAAAATAATTTAGCAATTTGATTTCATCGTTAAGACAGAAGCAAAGAAATAATATTCCATACTAAAGATAGTAACTACATACATTAGAAAAGTAACTTTCTGAGCAAAATGCCTCTAACTAGTTCCCAATCCCCGGAAAAATCAACTGAAAAATCCCAGAAGCGATCAAATAAAGGAAGCAGTAGGAAAGGGAGGCAAAGACCTCACCCTCGCTCAGCCCTGACTCTAAAGGAAACTTTATCCGACTGTCGAGATGACATCATAAAGCTGAAGGATCCAGAAGCTATCAAGACTACATTAAAACATCTAAACGATTACAACGATGTTACAATTCCCATGCCAAGTGATTATGACCTTCTCCAGCAACCCTTTGAAAGGGTGTCAACGGAAAACACAAACGGACGATCTCCCCATAAATTGCGAAGTATATTTTCTATTTCGGCACGTGCGGCGAGAATTAAGAACAGACAAAATCAGAGACCAAATCAGGTTTCAAGTCGACACCCTCCTCCTCCATGGAAAATACCGGAAGTTGTTCACGATAGAATGTCTCTGATTCGAATATGCATTATTATCCATGAAATTGCTTGCTATTTGAGCTCTGTTCTTACGGGTCTTCTTATTTGGCATGCTATTGAAGGGGTAACTAATAATATAATTGATTTTTATAAAGAAAAGCTGCATAAATTGAGATTTTTGATTGTAAAATGCAAACATTTTGGCTGAAATATAATTAATAAATCATGCAATGTGTTCTTAACAGATTTCCTGGTACCCTAAAGAAGGGTCACTTACTTATTCGTGGGTTTATACGTGGCTTTACCAGCCAATATCAACATTCTCAGTTGTAATTACATGCCTTGGTTTCTTACTCAGGTATTTAGAGAACTATTTTCAGAACAATCTATTAATTGAATGTGAAGGAATAATTATCCTAAATTGTTTTTCCAGAGTGGATTTAAATTCTTCAAGGAACTTTAGAAAATTTCTGCTATTTCTTTTACCAACTGTAATTCTCCTTGGAAGTTTCTACGCAAAGAAAGGTTTAGATTTAACGGATCTTGAGGCTTATAATCAGAAAACGGGCTCTCATGCCAATTCAACCACGACTATGGATACAATGGAAAAAATTGCAAGCATTAGCGAAAGATGCACCACTAACGACAAAATAGTGATCCTCATTTTTGTATCCTCGTCTGCGTTAATGGCACTAATTATATCTTTCTATTTGCATCTCCACCGACACAGTTTCTACCTAGTAAGAAACTATCAAGATGAATACGAGACAAATGAACATTAAGGATTTTAAAGAAAGATTCAAAACAATTTTACTTTTAATAACAACAAGATGTATTTAATATTTTCATATTCATTAATGTTTATCGTCCAATTAACATTATACAGAGTTGTGGTCGTGTCGTAGTCGTAGTTGTAAGATTAAAAATTACAAAATTACTGGACAATACAGTAAAACTAGGTAGTTGGTAGTTTAAGTTTAAAGTGTGAGTTTTTTGTAAGTGCATTTACAGACATTGTTCATAATATTACTATTATTGGACTAATGTAAATAAATATGCGATAATAAACAGTAAGCAAAATATAACAAAGATCACTTACTTAATAGAATGTGTATCATTTATTGAATTTAAGAAAAAGAAGTTTCTAATGAAGTGACTAAATAAAGGAATGCGTAAATTGCTCTTTAAGATATAGGTATCTACAAGTTGGAAAAGCGTGACGTAATAATATACATAATATTAAGGAAGGTTTGCACAAAAATAGAAAAAATGTTCTGCATATTAGTATATAGGTATATGTAACATGGATTCGTCAAATGGGTTTCTCAAAATGAATAATACTTAATATCATTGAGGAAATCAAAAGAGATTATAATTTAATTTAGTATAATGAGTTCAAAGGTCAATAGTTAATACATAAGTAAACAAAGTAGATTGGGTATTCCTGATTGTTTATATTTTGTACGCTGGGTTATTAAACCCTATAATAGTTGACAACCTGGTTTTTTCTCAGGTTTCTTAGCAGGTGGACACAGGACAGCCCGGATGGCTTCGTCAAAAACTGCTTTCAGACCTTTGTTTGTTAAAGCAGAGCATTCCACATATTTTACAGCTCCTATTTCTTTGGCTAGAGCTTGGCCCTTTTAAATAAACAAAATGTATATTAAAACCCAAAATTGAATTAAAAATCACAATTTTCGAAAAATTAATTTACTTGGGCTGTAAGTTTTTTGTCCTTCGTTTTATCGGCGACAAGTCTTTCATCTCTAAGGTCCACTTTGGTTCCTACCAATATGATTGGCGTCTTAGGACAATGATGGCGAACTTCTGGAAACCACTGCTCCATATAGTGACAAACATTAATTTCTGGTGTTTAGAATATGAAAGCTTTATATGAAAATGTGTGAACTTACTTTTCCCTTAATATTGTCATAGGACGCAGAGTTTACAAGTGAAAAGCAGACAAGGAAGACGTCCGTCTGTGGATATGAAAGTGGTCTTAAGCGATCATAATCTTCTTGTCCGGCTGTATCCCATAATCCCAAATTGATCGGTTTTCCATCAACTTCCACATTTGCAGAGTAATTATCAAAAACGGTTGGAATATACTCCTAAATATTAAAACAATGCATTCATACATGAAAACTCAATAATGTTTTCATGTGTTTACCAATTAAATATTTCTTACCCCTGGAAATGCGCTTGTCGTATAGCTAATAAGCATGCAGGTTTTCCCTACCGCCCTGTAGAAGAACAAGAATTTTCCAAAAAATTAAACATACACATGTAAACACGATTTGTAATAATGGTTCTTCATAAATGGGCGATAGTGATATGAACTAGGTCTTTTTTATATAATATTAAATCTTATGTAACTTACCCATCACCGACAACAACACATTTGATACTTTGCATACTCCCAACACTACAACTCAATTAAAATGCAAACTGGATATTTTGTAATTTATGTAAAAATAGATCGAGTCCTGCTCTGAATCAATTCTGTGTCCTGAATATCCCGAAAATAACTTATTGGAGCAATTCGCTTATGAAATTACAATATTGTTTCTCTTTCCTTGTAGAGTAGATATGAAATTCAGGCTTACACTATAGAGTTCACTTAAATTATAGATAAAGCTTCTCTATTTATGAAAATATAATGCTACAAAATTGATGCTGGGATAGTTTTACTAATTTCTTGAGTGATTCGTGAATTTTCTAGATTATTGACAACTTTTCTGTTCCTAAAGTTAAAGTTCTTATGCTAGGGCGTAGACTGAGAAAGGAAACTGGAGAGATAAAAACACGACAGTTTGCTTCCAGGAATCAGGGAAGACAATATTAAGCATAGTGTAGTAAGTATTGTCAAAGACCAAGAAATTATAGTATTGATATTGATGACAATGCAGTGCGGTTTTGCCTTTCCATATTAATTATTACACTAAATACGTACACATAAGTAGTTGGAATTATAACACTGTAATGATACACGGCTGGACTTCTGGACATAACACAATACAATAATAATAATATCTTCCTAATTCATATAGATGCATGTGTAAGTGTATTGTATTTCTAAAGTAGGTAAGGACCTACACTATTATGTATGTATGTATATGTGGATGTTTTGTACTATTTTCCTACTAGAATACTCTAAAAGATTCCTCAACGCATATTATATTTGCATTTCGTAGAAGTTAATGAATGACCAAGTTACTACTATAAAGCAAAAGTCCAATGCAGTCATGCAAGTTCAATAAAATATAGATTAGAGTAAAAGTTATCAGGGATTCTACGGTAATTAATAGGCATGATGTCATGTCTTAATGGGTATATTCCACGGAATGGAAGATAGCGTAGATAATACAGTAGCATAAACGTTTATTGCCTTATCATGTACCTTGTGACATAAGATTACTTGTATTGTACTTTACTTCTTAACTGCATATACTTAATTATTTAAGTACACAGGAAACTATCACAATACAAAGGTTTTGTAACTTTTTCAACGTATACTACTACATACAATTAACAAAATCGGTCTACAGTTGTTATAATAAAGTTTACATACCTGTTTAAATACTATGCACATAATTATAGACAACAAGCAGGTACAGTTGGTGTTGGTACCACTGGCCACTGGCACATCATGGAAGGATTTATTTATGTATAAGTACATACAAACACAACCATGAAAAGTGCAATTTTTATATTTATCTTAAGCTAATTGTACATTAGAAATCTGCCAGGCACATTTTGAGTGAGCATTTTTTTCAAAATTATGGTATTTGTACGCGTACATTAAAATTGCTTTCAGATAACCTATATCAAAATTATAATTACATAATTCGCCATAAATTGATAACTATCTGTCGTATTAATATTTACACATAATATTCGCATATACTATGATATAAATGCATGAAATTCATAAATACGTAGCACTACTTAAGGTATTTATACTATCTATACGTAATAAACATGAAATAAAAATAAAATCACAGTATTCTACACTTTCTCTGTTTCTTTTCGGCATTTTTTGAAGGATACAAAACTGCTTTGGCTGCCTCATCAAAAACTGCCGACAGTCCTTCTCTCGTGAAAGCGGAGCATTCCACATACTTTACTGCTCCAATTTCTTTAGCTAAGGCTTGTCCCTTTGTAGAAGACAAAAAAGTTTTACACAATTATATGATAATTAATTATTTTGGCCCTTACTGAATTTAAAATACGAAATATGATTTGTATCTTTCTTTACTTGGGCTGTAAATATTTTGTCCTTCGTTGTTGTATTGGGGCCTAATCCTTTATCGTCTCTAAGGTCCTTTTTCGTTCCTACCAATACAATGGGTATTCTCGGACAATGAAGGCGAATTTCAGGAATCCACTAATATAAGACATAATATGTCTTAAGAAGTTTGATGGATGCAGATGAAAAATTCAGCATGCAATGTATATAATATACTGAATACATGTACTATATCATATAAGTGAGGTAGCGTCTTATTACCCGTGCCTGGATATGTTTAAATGATACAGAACTGGCAAGAGAGAAGCAAACGACGAAAACTTGCGTTTGTGGGTAGGCAAGTGGCCTTAAGCGATCATAGTCTTCTTGTCCTGCTGTGTCCCATAATCCTAAATTACATGGCTTTCCGTCAACGGCAATATTTGCAGAGTAGTTATCAAAAATTGTAGGGACGTATTCCTAAAATGGATGTTACGTCATACCTTATATTAAAAAGTATACCTACCATTTGGAAAAGCCAATACAATCCAATGAGAAAAAGTAATTTGTATTATATACTTGCCTCAGGCAAAGCGGACATGGAATAGCACATTAGCAAACATGTCTTCCCCACACCGCTATAATGAAAAAATGGAAATCATTAATTTACTTTTGAAAAATATTTTTTTATACTGTATAAAGGAATAGCTTTTATTTCTTTAACTTACCCATCGCCGACAACAACACACTTGATATGCATAATTGAAGAAGTAAAATTGTATTACTTTTAATTACAAATTAATAACCAACTTAGGCAGTTACATGTATGCAAGTGTACATACCTATATATATTTACTTACGTTGTATTTAGCGAAAAATTAAAAAAGTAAGTACCTATATATTCTATTCTTAATAAATGCACGATCCATAGGATAATATTAGTAATAATAGTTTTGCTGAAAATTCTGAACTTTAATGAGGTTGAATCCTACCTCAAATATTTTAACATATTATATGTATATTTGTGCGCATTTTGGATGTTGGTAACGTACTTAGGTACCTATTGTATTTCCTAGAGTGTGGATGTGGACTGCAAATGATAAGCAAGTATGCGACCAATGTTTGATAATTATTGTTTCCAAGAATTGGGAAATGTTTCTAGAATAATTAGTCATACTCATAGGAATGCATGCGAACGACCAAGTGTTACATAAAAGAATATACATAGTAAATATATGGGTAGTGGGTAGATGTATTTAGATCCTAAAATTTATTTACACCTTACTTCTTTTTTAACAAACAAAATTACTACTATGTTTTATATAGCAGTCAATTAGTATTTGCAACCAAACAAATGAATGCAAAAATAATAATAGATATGGGTATTTGCAACACGATAATTTTTTTTATTTTCACACAAACATGAATCGATTCACACTACACTAATACTACTAAATGATACATGTGTACGAACGATGGTTAGCTAAGTTAGGTTAGGCGAACCTTTACTTACATAATATTATGTACACTCAAATTATTTACATTTCTGTTTACCTTAATTAAGTATACAAATAAGTATAGGCAACATAAACAGGTTGGTTTAACTTTTATTGTCAGTAATTGTAATGGTAATACGGTAATAGGTATTCCAACGTTAAAGATATACTTTCCAAGAAATGCATATCTATTAGTATTTTAAGGTAACTATAATTTCTTCCTACAGCCATAATATGCGTGCAGATAGGTAGGCATATTTTGCATAGAGATGTACACTACAAATGAGCAAACAATATTCTACTTTGAGAAGTGTTGACTTATTAGAGATTCATTCTTGTATTCTTTGACCGGTTACTTTGTGACAGTTTAGAATTCAGGTTTAATTATTATTTCTTTCAACAGTTGCATGTAATTCGCACACTAATAACAATTGACATTGGCAATTGACACCAGCAATATAAAAATTACCAAAAAATGAAAAAAGTTTTTAATGCAATTTGCAAACTGATGCTTGATTAATTTTTCGACGCATTAATATTTGCGAATGCCTGGATGAATGGGAGCGGTGGTGGGTCGTCATGTTTCTTTGCATATTTTGGTTGGCACACACAGCCGCTTTCTACCAGGACGTAATCTTGGCCTGAAATATAAAACATAAATTATTTATTTGAGCTAATTATTCATATTATTTCAAATTACAGCGATTAAATTGGTAAATAAATACAATGTTATGTGAGAAAATCTATATTACTAATAAAATTTCCCAATTTACGAGTGAATAAAATACTTCGTTAAAAATAATGAAACATATATGGCAGGATATCCGGTATAAAAAATTTAATTACTTAATCATCTACAATCCATTATTCATTTACTTTGTTTCGGTCTTTCATTTGTTGTTTACTTTTTAAATGTTTTAATTACGTAACTCAATTTATTTCAAATGATTAATTTTTCAAGATTTGTAAATGAAAATTAAATTAATTTGGTATAATTTTTTTGTGTTCGTATATACTCTCTTTTGCAATCTCAACATACTATACCTATACGTACATAATATGTCTGGAATCTGTAGGTAAAATAAGGTCTCAGCCTTTATAACTTTGGTATACTGTAGGTATTATATGCATAATTAATTATTTTTACCCGTAAGAGTCACAGGGCCTAATGGAATTACTAGAAACAAATAAGGCAGGTAAGTCTGCACGCATTCCCCATGGATCACGCTGCATTCAGTTGATCTGCGTTCATGAAAATGAAAAGTAATTACAAAAAAAATTGTCATTTTACTATTTAGTCATGTTTCTGTTTATTTATGTAAAGGCGTTTGAAAATCAAAGAACTATAATTACCTACACACTTGGAATACAACTTGCTGTAAGAGATCTGGGAATTTTTGTACAATTGTGACCGGTCTTCCCGAAGTTAGAGAGACGCCATAAAGAGGAGCTGTCGTGTTATAAGTAGACTGACAAAGTCTGGCAGGGACACAGCCTTGTGGCTCGGATACCTTTTTAGAGCGTCCTTGTCTATTGTAGTTAAGGGCAGAATCGGGGTCTCCAGCCTCGAATGAACTCAATAGGATTTTTCTCGTTTCCTGAGGCGAAATTAACTGTGCGTCTGTTTTCTCGCCGGTAAACATGAAAGACCGGGGACTCCTTTGCTTAGACACAAATTGGGAAGCCATATCCCTATCGTTTTTAAAAATACATTTAATTTAGCCGAATGTGTTAGTTATTTAAATGAACAGTACCTACTTCCAATTAAAATGAATTCTGGGACTAGTTTTTAAACAGAATCCCTTTAAAACTTTAGCTTGTAGATTTTTACATGCTACTAATATGGTATAGAAGAATCTAACTACAAATATTAATTATTCCAGCAATCTATTTAAAAATGTTTGACATGATATAAAAATTATTTTATAGTGATTTTATTCCATAACTTTATGTGTAACTATATCATTTTTACCACGGATAAGGCTTTCCATCTGGTCCTAATGCTAAAGGATCATCAAGAGCATCTCCCCACACATATTTTAGTTGATTCACCTCATTTTTATCACTGGGCTTATTTGTATGCAAATTTTCCATGCGAGACTTTGGATTATTTGCACTTGAACTCTCACTACTGTCACTAGCACTACTAACTGAGGAAATGAGTAACAAACTATTTAAATCCTCATTGTCAATGTTTGTCACTTTCCTGTGCTCTCGCTGAGATTCACCGTTAGCAAGTGTCACATAGTAAACGAGGGAAGCTACTGTAATGAAATTAATCCAGAAGAAACTGAGAGTGAACCACTTAAAAGAAAAATGAAAATGCATCTTTAAGTGTCACAAAACTTCACTAAACGATTTTGCCAAATATTTTTTCACATGTACTATCTAGGGATTACTGTATTGTACTTATCTGTATAAAATATACTAATCTTCTTAAGTTAAAGATTCTCACTTTGTCACTTTTGTTTTCATAGGAGGATCCATTTACTTAGTAAATTAAGAAAATCTTGCTTCGTAAGATGTGAATTCTAAATAATGGGCCATAATCGTATATACTTAGTTTACACAAACTATTTATTATGAGCTTCTAGGGAAGACTGGATCCGGTATGTATGTTGTTAAGATTGAGATTGAGAATGTTCCCTTCCTTCTGCAATGCAAAGAAATAATGTTTTCGTGGTTGGCTAAAGGTAATGCAGTAGCTTGTAAGTGATAATAGAATTGTGAGACAGTCGGCTTTTTCTTCTGCCTTTATTGTAGCTACCACAGACATTCATACACTTATGTACTCCAAGTTTCTTGGGTTGACGTTGATAATACAATGGGATAATAAAATCCTGAGGAGAACCGAAAGTGAATGATGATGTCTTTGTACCTCTCACATCACAATCACAACAGCAGCGTTAACATTTAAGGAATGAGCACCTTTGCTTTGGGAGAATAAGTGAGAAAAGAATAATATGAGAATGACAATCTGCCCGTATGCTTTCCTGTGGTTGCACTTGTGGTAATTCTATTATTCTGCTAAATTGTTATGTTATATTATAAAATCTTATCTTATAGAAAGGTACGTTTAAGTAGGAAAGGTAGGTACAAAATCCTTATCCATTACATATATTATGTATATGTTTGTGTAGCTAAATGTGTACATATACTTACTACATGTACTACATACTTAATATTATTTAAGTATTACATTACATAGTAAATAGTTATACCTGCCATTATTTTGAAGATACCATTTATAGTACACTAACAAACTGAAATACTTAAAACAAGCTGAAGATACGTTAAATAGTTTTATCGTAATGTACAGGGTAAGCAAGAGTGAATGTCAATTTATGTCTTTCAATATCAATAAATGCAAAATCCCAAAATGCAAGGCAGCCTTATACAGTTACTGGATTATTTTGGGAGATCCCTTTAAAAAGGTTCTTTTTCGATTTCTAATCGGTGCAGTCTGTATTTGTTGTACATTTTGTGTTCTTGGAGTTATAGACAATGAAAATTAAATTAAAAACTGCTTTTCAATCTGGCCTACCCTGTACTTATATTATGATCAACAGGTATGTATTTAGTTATATATGTACATAATATGTTTTAAAAAGGTACTTTGCTTATCTAACCATAAGTATATTACAGTATGTAACGTATAGATCTAAATGGAAAGATACTAACAGTACGGGAAGACGTTCGCTCCAAGAAAGGTGATTATTTAACGATAAGGAGTAAGTAACACTAACTAACATAACAGTAACTGCACTGCACTCGCTCACAGGCCAAGCCAGGTTTAGTGCTTTTTGAACTGTAACAGACAAAATACAATGATGATGATAAGCGAAGGGAAAACAACAGAACACACGGTGGTAGGCGAAGCATCTGTCTAGTACCTTTTGTTTATAAGCAATCATAGTTACTCAACTAGAGAAAGATTCTCAGACTCAGCTCAAACTAAGGAAAAAACAACAGTAGGGCATAAAATTAAGTAATACACATGTACATACACACATGCAACTACTATCCTAGTAAAGTATACAAAAATGATTTATTTACTTACCTAAGGAGAATTTTAGATCCCTTTTCAATGATTTTGGTAAGATTATGTCTTGTTACCCAAATTAAACTAACTCACCGCAACGTGATGGATTGTATTTACTTGAGAAAAAAATAATTATTTGTGTTATAACTAAAATTAGTTGGTAACATTGGTGTGGATACCTAAGAATGAACTAGATACTCACTAGATACTAATTGTCAGTGTTTCTTATAAGATAATTTATTTAATTACAAACTGTGTGAGCTAATTAATTAATTATAAGTACACATATGAATGTATAAAAAGATAGAACATCAAACCACAAAGGGGTGTATGTGTATGTTTGAGCATTAAACTGACACATTCTCAAATGCAATTTATGCATGTTTAACCATGTTTAACCATTTTATATGAAGTTATGACATGAATGTACAATTAATTATTGGGGAGCAATAAGGTTTTATGTTTATATTAACCTAAGATGCTTCTTATTGGGAATAATGATTTTATTGAATGTACATAGGTTCGCAAGTGGAGAGAATGTATTACACTAAATTACAGATGTTAGTGTTAGCATGCGTAATCTTTAATGTAATGTTGACACTAAACGAATAAGCATAATGGTGTAACATTGTATTTATGTAAAGAACTTAACAACTTTGTCTTTTCTCAATGTGAACGAATTTACATGGAAGTTAGTTAAGCAGTCGGCACCTTAGGAGCAATTGTTGTTTCGGCTATATAACAACTTCAGGTGTAAATGTCCTAAAATAATGTCCTAAAGCGACAAGAGCATTTGTGCTTCCGTTCCTGTATAGTATTTCTCATGCTTATTTTCTTTTGTGCTTGAGGACACAATTTAACAGAATTAGTTTTTGGAAATTTATGTAAATTAAATGGGTACTTAAACTGTACAGCTTTATGGAGCTCGGCACCTTTTTTGGTATAGCGTATATAGTTAGAGGGGCTCATATTACATATGAGCATACCTTCTTACAAAACCATTTCATTTAATTTAACCAATGCAATTCTACCATTCATATTCTGAGGTAATAAAATAATTTATTAAAATCTAATCTTGCATTTACTTCATTACTACAGATATATACAGGACGTAATATTTTTATTCAGATTTTAAATATCATTGCGTTCCTTCCTCTGCATGATTTTGTCCCACTTGGGCGAACTCATGCTTTGCAGATTATCTGCACAACACAGTATGTCATTTTCTCTTAAGATATTCGCGAACATAATATTTTTTCTTAGTATAAGTTTATAAGAGACCAATTTTGGAATTGGGAGTGAAGAGTTCTCTGAAGACTTTAAGAGTCTCTTCCCTATTCTTCATCCAATAATAGGCATGATGCATGAGGTGGCACCTAAGTAATTGTGTAATGTATATACACAACATTAGTAATAGTGAATGAAGACGACGAATGCGATAGGAAGGTCAATGTTTCCTCTTTTTATGACTTGGCATTATTCTTCTGTAATGTAAAATAAAATAATAGAATGATACCTTTAAAAGACGAAGTCTATATATCTAATGCAAATCTTTTGTTATGTTACTATTTGTTCACGTAAATTACGGATGTACTAAATGCAAATTGAGACTAGCCATATAAGAGTTGGCACTAGCATTGTTAGATAATTTTACTACCGTGCCAAAATGGTTTACGTGTAGGCAGTAGCTATCCATTTTACACAGAAGGAAACACCTGTCTCTCGATTGTCATCATCACAATAACAAATTCCATTCTACATAAATACAAATTACCGATTATTGACTATAACTACAAATGCAAGTTTTGCCTGCTAACACGCACCATTCTGACACACGGTGAGCAAAGTTTGTACATGGTTATCGAATAGTAGTTGAGGGAATGCTAAACGTGCTCCTATTCCCATTTCGTGGGTCATAGTTATGTATTTACATTTATGTTCCTAGCTAAATGTTCTAACTTAATATTAGACAAACAATAGTTAATAGCTATATAAAGGGAAAGGAGCTATTAAAGCCAATCAGAATGAAATAGGGCAATAAAAGATACATTAAGGAAAACTGTATAACAGAAAGAGATGATACACAAAAACATGTACAGATTTATATTTTATTAAAACATACTTTCAGTAATACTGGACACTGGTCATACAATTTTATCCAACACGCTTTGAAATAAATAGTAATATATTTTATTTATGATAACTAGGAATTCGAAATTGGAATACTATTGTACATGCTAATTTGATATATTTCATTTTCAAGTGTCGTCAGTCAGTTTTTTGTTGCTTCAATTAGTATGTACAGTTTCAGCACAGTTCTTTGTTCATACATAAAGTATTCCTTCTTTGATGGTTACTTGACACATATATAATTAGTACATTTACATAGTTAATTACCGAGTACGCCTTAATTAGCACATGTATATAAAGAAATTAATTTGACATACGTAAGTAATAAGCAATTAACCTGATAAAAATAAAACAAAAATATTTCAGACATTGTAGTGGTAGTGGTCTCTGGTCTAGTAGTCTATGTTTATTGAAGTCAGGACAAAAATATTCACTATTAACAATACTGAATAAAAATAGCATTTTAAACAATATTTTACTACATACTACTTTTAGCCCATTGCCTACTATGCTTATAGAGTTGGACATTAAATAGATTCATGAAGAATACAATAAGTGACAATGACAATAGGTAAGAGCAAGGTACTTCGTACTAAAACATTAATAAGCAAATTATCACGAGTCAACAGAATATGAAGACTTTGCCAAAATTATCTCTGGAAAAATTATTTACATAGTGATAATTTTACGAGTACATACGTCGTAATCCGTCTATATGGAATGCTCGGTCAACTCTTTGGGTACACATTTCTTTGCTTTTATATTGTTGCTTGTATTCCATAATTTACATGTACAATAGTCAGTTCAGTTCCTTCAACCACGCCTTCAAGTAAATTGATCCTTCAGACTTTTTTGAGATAATAAGGTAACGATTTATCAGTACTCAATAACAATTTCTTAACCAAAATTCGTGCCTACTATTTTGAGCTCCTTATAGACGGGATTAAAAATTAAAAATCTTGAACGTGCTACCCCTGACTGTCCTGACTGCACATATTATACATATTTTTCAAAAACTTAATACTTCAAATTTAAGCATGGAAGGGATTTTGAATAGGATGTACTCTGCTCATGTGGATGATTAGATCATGCGGAGACTGGAAAGCTAACTGGCAGATCTGACACCACTGCTCACGACTGTTGAAGTTGACAGATCCATGAACTGCTGCATAGTGTTTCTTTAACGCCTGGGCGTGTCCATAAGACTTTTCGCAGACTCGGCATTTAAAAATATCCTTCTTCATATGAATAGAGGCAATGTGCTGGGCGACATGATATTTATGGTAATATTTCTTGTCGCACATCTTGCATTTGAATCGCGCAACTTGTTTGTGCTTTACATTAATGTGGTTAACGATGGAGACTCTCTTAGGGAACTCTTTCTTACAGGCGTTGCATGAAAAATTGCCATCAGCCATTTCTGAAAACCAAAAAAATCATTGTTTAAGCAGGCAAGTAATATCAATTGTAACATGTTTATATGTAATTAAACGTATTAATTTCTAACCTGTAAACTCAATTGATTCAAACTGAGATCTATCAATTGATAATTCAACAATGTTATCCACCCCAACTATATCGTAAATTGACATTTCATCCGTAATAATGCCTGTACCAGAAGACATGTCGTAGGTACTCCTGTAATAAATAAAACGGAGGTTTATTCCACGGA
>JAQFYC010003433.1:0-20775 GCA_034694165.1 Tomocerus mixtus
TGGCTTCAGATAGATGATACAATAGTAAACTCAGTACTCAGGTCAGGTAATACTATTCGCTCTCTTTCTATAAGATCTTTAACAGAAAGCTATAAAACACACAATAAAAGCAGACCAGGTTACTTTCATTCATTATAGATGTATACAGATAGACATAGCGTCAATGCTGGGCTGGATTATTATTCTCCTTCTATTTTTCTATTCTGCTAATCCTGCATTATTGGTATTACTCACTCAGTATTAGGATATCGTAAATCGTAACCTCTCCCTGTCATCTCAGTATAAATATATATAAATATTATACTCTGTTTCATTTCATTTCTGTAATAGAGTTTTAAGAGGGGAAGTGTGCTGTATCTCTCCACGTAGGTATTTTTGCCAGAATATATATAACCTCAGTGATAAGTAGATAGTGCTTTTGCTTTTACGAGTTAAGTTAGATTCACAGTCTACATAGAATTCACAGTGTAACGTGTTTGTAGTTTGTACCTACAGATGTGGAATGGCATGGAATTTCGTATACATAATAATGCTTTCAATCTCTCGCTAAACATAACAGACAATGTATACACACTCGACAGGAGGATAAGCACTTGGCCAAATAAAAGGCGACTTTTTGGCCATATTAGTATCCCTGTTTCGTTTCCCTTCTGGTTTCATTGCCAAATACAATGTCTTTACGAATAAAGGTTTACCTACCTATGTTATTTAGTACACCAATGCAAATTATGTGCATATTTGCAAGATACATTACTATTTACTATAATGTAGAATTACTTATCCAGAATATGTATCTGTATATTATATGAATTGTTATACTATCCTTTAATACTTTATACGGACTTGTATTCCAGGATTACTTTTATTATTGTGTATAAATGTAGTGTAATAGTGTAGCTAGCTATATGCGTGTGCTGTGCAATGTCATGTCATCATTGGGTATATACCTTGGTTGTTGGGATCTCCTCATCCCTGAAGAATCTCTATCCTCTCTTCCACACTGACTGAGAAGGATGTGAAAATGTGAACAGACTCGCGAACAATAAAGCTGGATTTACACAAAAAACTGGTCGCTTGTTCATATCCAGTGGGCCAGTGGGATTCGCTTTGCTTTACACAGTTTTCCCTACAGACATACTTACATTACGTCCGTCCGTCGAGCACATTACATAGAAAGATACAGATACATCCAGACATCCACTCCACAGTCCATGAAGTTCTTGCATGCATATATGGAGGCACATACAATACAATATAAACTGGAATCAGCAAAATGCCAACGCCATGCCAAGCCAAGCCAAAACTTATCTAATGCCTTTTATCCCATATATAGTATACTTAACATTAGTTAGCAAAGGTATTGTTCTACAAAATTATATAATATAAAAGAGCTACATTTAGTTTATAATAAATGGTTAGTTGAAATTGAGCTATAATACTTAGGATGTAAGGACATATAATGAATAGGAGAATAAGTTATGTAAGTGAAGACGCTATTGCTATTGCATACCTGAACTGAAGAGTTTATAATGCACATTGTATCACTGTAATGTAACGAACCATCATATCATCAGCAGAAATTTGAGTACCTAAATATTATACGAGTAAAATGTTTTATGGTCGCAGTCGCATGTGATGTGAAGACTAATCCTACTCAATCCCATCCTATCCTCCGTGTCCTTTTATTGTATTCTCTTTCGCTGTTAGAATGTAGAATAAGCTTTATAAACATTTACATTACATATAGACCAAGGGATTCACATTCACACTACATTATATAATATTCTGTGCAATTTTATCCTGTATTACTATTATTACTGGCATGACATGGAATCCTAAATTCTAAATCGCAGTAGCACTATTATAAATCAAACTCAAACCAATAATAAAACAGTAGCACTTTATTCTCTGTGTATTGTATTTAATACTTGTATAACTCACATAAATGGCAATGAAGGCGAAGAAGGGCAAATAGAATACATTTTCATTTTAATTCGCTGAATGCATACAAAACAGTGTTACTCTTACATTTGTATCAGTGGGCATAGGAAGGCTTACCTACTGCGTTACATACATAATTCTACGTATCATACCTGTTTGTAGTTCTTTCTGTAATGTGACCATTATTTTGCCTTCGGCTTAACAGACCCCTTTCTTATAACAATAGGCATGCACAGCTAAGCTCTAGATAAACGTAACGTGGTTTGTTTGGTTTGCTCTAAGCAATGAAGAAGATAGGTTATGTAGAATGTAGGTAGACTGTTCAAGTACAGTCTATTTACTTAAATTGAAACAAATAATTTTTAGAATTGTGTGTCCAGTAAAGGATAACACATATTCTTACAGTAAATGTACGTAGCTTTAGGTAGCTTTTAGTCTTCAGCGTTATTAAGGCAGTTTTAAACAGTTTAGTTTTTCCAGGGATAATTGTTTTCATCAAAATAAGTTCAGGTAAACTAATTAGTATATTTAAAATTCAGTAAAGGTTTGTTTTTTCTAAGTAAACGTAGCGTATCTATACACCAACATTTTAAGTTAAGGATTACCCTGCCATATTCCTATGTTTTCTAACTTTATAGCTTAAGCTATGTAAGAATTACCATGTTGTGTCTATTTATACTTCATAATCCTTTCAAGGGAAGGAATACTTATTGGATACTAAATATTTATGTATTGTTTTAGTTTCAGGGTACCTGTATCAGCCAAGAAGCATCAGAAAAGGGGAGAAATATAGAAAATTACAAAACTCTACTAACATTGTGTTCACAGTTAAATCCTTACGGCTATTTTTACATCAGCATAATTTGAAGTTTTAAAAGTACAAAAGCATGTGGAAGTGGAAGGGAGTTTTGGAAAGACAAGTTTGGGATGTCTACTTACAGGTCAGAACACAACAGTTGGCCTTTGGCTGTTGACATCAACTTATGTTCCAAAGTTCACAAGAGAATCAGTTTCCAGTATTGTAATTTTTGTAGCGCTAAGCAAAATTAGAGCAAATACGTAAGTACACTTCATTCCAGCAGTATACATACAAAAACTCAGCCACATACATAAATAGTTCAGTTAAACTTGTGTGAACTCGATTAGGCACGTCGTCCGTTAGACAAAAAATTGAGATTAGTACATACAAGTACTGATTTCAACTTGTCAGGAGACATTCAAAAGGATTTATGAAACTTTTTCCGTAATAATTGCAAGACTAAACACATGTGTACGTGTTTTGGAGGGAAGTCATCGCTTAGGGTGTACTGTAGCTGTGGTGTACACTATACGCTGTTCTCGGGTGATCCTTGTATCCACATGAAGAAACAGTTCAGTTCATGTTCATAATACTGATATTTATTAGTGTTCTGAGAATTTACAGCCACTAAAATGTCAAAACGTGTTTAAATATATCTTTATGGCTGTGCTAAAAGAAATTATTGCTCTTCTGTCACAAGAACTCATTGTCAGTTAAGTGTGAGCCGTCGTCTCGTCCGGAGTGAAATTGCTGTCAAAATTTGTGGCTCAAGGAAAATTATTTATTAGAAGAAGGATGGCAACGGCAACTTGGCGTGGACTAACTTTCGTCTTTCTCTGGTACGCGAGTATCATTTGGAGTGTCTACTACGTTTACTGCCCACTCATACTTTTACTCTTCATCAACCGAAGATGGTTTCGCAAGTGCACAGACATCGTTTTAGCCACTTGGGAAATGTACCCGGCTGTAAGTTGATCATATACTCTTTTTTATATACATATGCATACGTAGTAAGGATATACGTATGTAAAGTTACTTAACTTACCGTATTTTCCAAATAAATGCCCAGAAAAATTATAATTTTTTTTATAATCCTCAATCTTAGTTGAGACCCGGGTTTTGTATCTTTCTAAATGAGACTCACCTCGTGTCAATTTTACCCCTAATTATTTTATTATTTTATGGTCCAATGGACTTAATTTTAAAAAAAATAAATTAACTTTTATAAGTATTTTTTCATTTTTTCCTCAGTATAGGCTTTTTAGAACCTTCTTTTTCAATTAAAATCAAAATTAACATATTTTTCAAAAATAATATCCTCTCACTTTGTTTTATCAATATAAATCCGATAATTGATACTTGGGAGCAATTAATTACAAGCCCAGGAGTAAATAGAGAAAATACGGTTCTTTATATAGTTGTTAAGTAATAATTACCAAGCTATAACTGTAAGTTAATGGTATTTTTTACTGTAGCTAACTAATTGTTCTTAAAACACGTCAATTCATAAGTGTTTAGCAGTTAAAATAAAAAATAACTGCTTATAGTGTACTGTAAATGCATTTTATGTAGTACCTTGACTAAACTTAAGATTATCATTAGTAATATCTCAACTAACTATATAGACATGACATATAGATAGTTAAGACTGCAAGACTGCATTATCATACTTATTATTAGAAGCTAAAAGGTTTTGTTTACGATCCATAATTATTAGTTCAATCAAATTGGTAATTTTTGCATCTCAAATTTCTGAATTGCAGTGCGAGTGTTATTGCTCCGCAATTAAAAGTCTTTAGGTTCTGTAATGTTACGTAACTCATTCCAACTCAAGAGACTATTCGTTCCAAAAGTGTAATGGGACTAGCAATGGGGATTTGCAGAAATTTCTGTCAGCCCAATCAATACTTGAAAGAATTTATGTCCTAAAAGTACATATCAGTATTGGGTAATTTATATGGGGAAATAGGGAATCCTCGGTTTCGTGGACAAATATAAATCGTTTAGATATTACAGAAGTTGGCAGAACGCCTGCTGTTTTCCATTTTATCTTACTAACATCTCATGCACAGTATACCCGGGTCATACTATTGTTTTTGCTTACTTTCCCGATTAAATCCCACAGGTGTTCTTTAAATCAGGCTTCACACAGTCTCATATAAGTAATTCTAATATTACTGGCCAAAATATTTTTTGTAGACTTACTTTGTGAACTTTGTAGATCGATTCTTGTTTTTAATACGTAGCATACCACTTTACTACTTACAGTCTACAGTTACGTGTTTTGTAATATACACAAGAGCAAAAAACTCTATAATGCTATTACTATATACATATATGAGGCTAGATAGCATATATACATGATAGTTGAAGGACGACACTCGACACTACATTTTGTGTTGTGTTATGATGAAATTGCGGAGTAATAGAATAAAATTATTCCAAACTAGATTCACAGAACTGTATAGTTAGGTTGCAGGATGATTGCACTGTTAGTTAAGCATTTAGCTGCATAATGCATGAGAAAAGTTGCTTGAAAACAAAGTGATCTCATATTCTCATTCACATGGACTTCCATTTCCATTCCAATCCCAGGGCAATTAGCCCAGCTTCACAGATATGCATACCATGCATACACCACGTATAATAATAGTTAGTAATTACTTGGAACGATAAGCAAAATAATTAACACACCCAGTAAAGCATTCAAATTTCAAAGTAAAGGCAGTGCACTGGTTTACTATTCCCGTCACCATATACATGTAATTATACCCAATAAGCTTCCGCTCCAGCTTTAATTCACTCTTGGTTGACTTAGACTTGCCTTCACTTGATTCTGGAGACTCTGGAGAAAATAACGAGGGTATGTTGTATGTATGTAGGTTGTAGGTTGTAGGTAGTGCAGTGAGGCGAATCAGAATCAGTCTTTTGAGAGATTAATAGTTTGCTAATGTAATAATAGTTAGGAAACCTAATGTGTGAATTTACTGTAGTATACATTCAAGTTCAGTATGCTCTATAATTATCATCTGTAAGCTAGTTATAAGGATTCAGAAAGATCCAAGTGTGAGTGTGAATTAAATTCCCATTTAAGAACGAACGTGGAAATATTCGATTAACCAAATTGTATGTCATTAGCTAACTTCCACGCGACGGGGTTCCAAATATATTACGTAGGTGTAAGTACCTACCTATAAGTTATGTTTTCCCCTTTTCGAATACTTTTCGCAATATCCTCGCCAATTTTCAATAGCTTCTGCTCCAATTACTTTCCATTCCATCTCCTAACTTTTGGCTCAATTTATCGTGTCTATAAAGGACAAATGTCATTCTAATACATAAAAACATATTTTTTGGGAACGATTCCCACTTTTACAGCTTTTGTGTCTCATAAAGATGCGATACTTCATTATTTAATGTCGCACACCTGTCGTATTCACATCCATTCTCATGAATTTGGCATACACTTATAGCACTTAAACGTAGAAACTTTGAATAGGAAGATTATTACTAGTATAAAACTGTTGGTCATGTCATGATATTTTCTAAGATATACTACTTATGTATAATTAGTATTTTATATCAAAATAATTATAATATTTAACTATAAATGCTTATGATGATTTACAGGCTCTATTGGAGATTCTTATGGGATGCAGGATCTACATCTCAGGGGATAACATAAATCCCGATGACAATGCTATTATAATCATGAATCACCGAAACAGACTGGACTGGTTCTTTTTATGGGCAGCGTAAGTCAAAAGTTTTATTTATCGATCCCACAAATCGTAAATCTTCCTGGATTGGCTTGCACTGCCTATTCTTATTCTTTCTATAGAATTGTGTGCTAATTAATGAATTTGATTTTCACAGGCTACTTCACGGTTGTAAGCCTCCTTGTCACAGAAGCAAATTTGTACTCAAGTCAGATGTGCGTAACATTCCTGGAATAGGATGGGGCCTCCAATTAGCAGGCTTCCTCTATATTCACCGGAATTGGACGAAAGATCAAGAACTACTCAAACGCTCGTTGGACTACTTTCGTGATTTGGGCAATAAATATCAGGTAGGAACATTTGTAATATATAATTGAACCCAGATAAGATGAAAAATGTTCTATTCAAGTTTAAATTGAATTTCTTGAATGTAATTACCATTTTCTTCTTTCTATGTAGCACTTTTATTGTAAAGTATTAGGAATAAGACGGAAAAAACTAATTTGAATTCTGGTTTTGTTCAGATATTGATTTTCCCCGAAGGCACCAACTTGAGTGAATCCACGAAAGCCAAAAGTAATTCTTTCGCTGAGAAAAACGGGATGAAGCCATACAATTACGTTTTACATCCGAGAACGACCGGCTTTACATTCCTGGTTAACCACATGAGAAAAAGTAAGTGGATTGGTTCATTGGATGATGCTAAATGTTAAGATGTTTCATTTTCATTGTAAGACATTTCACCTTTGACTCCCTTTTTGTCAAAGTAGTTATTAGACTTCCCTGGACTTTCCCATATGTATCAGTTAGGGTCCTTGTTGGATTGAAAGATGAAGAGATTGATTTTATATTAGTGTAGTTTGAGTTGTTCTGCTCTGCCTAGTTCACTTATAGTAATGTTATACATACTTGTCATTGTCATGTCTAGTCCATTTCCTAGTCTGGTCAACCCTTAGCATTCCCCCTGGATTGGAATGGAAATGGAAGCCCAATAAAACTTTGGCTGATTGCCCTGTTCTTTTGTTCGATTTATATTAGATTCTCAATTGGATGCTGTGTACGACTTGACAATTGGCTATCCAAAGACACTTCCAACCAGTGAGACTGATATTCTTCTTGGAAAGATTCCCGAAGAAGTTCATTTTCATATTACAAGGTAATGTAAAGATACAAGATAATATCTTCCTCTTCCTGGAAGCTTATGGTGTACTGTACTTTGATCTGATCTTAATAGATATATAAATCGTCCTCCTTTAGCCTTTAATAAATATTGTTTCCTTGTTCTGTTCTTTCCAGACATGATCTCTCTACTCTCCCGAAAGATGAAGATGATGTAAAAGTTTGGTGCGAGGAGCGTTGGTCTGAGAAAGAGAAAACTCTGGAGGAATTCTACGCGATGAAGAAAGAAAACCGGGCGTTCTCCCCAGATGCAAAATGTGAAAAGCCTTGGAACGCGATGCATTTCTGTCTCTTCGTTTGGACAGCGTTCACCTTCTGGACAATCTACTTTTCCTGGACAAATACTATTGCATTTTATTGGGCAGTCTTCTGTACCGTGGGCTTCATTCTAGTCTCTTACTTTACCGATGGGGTTCAACAATTTGAGATTGATCTATTTCGAAGATTTGATAAACCTGAAATTGATCAGAACAGAAGAGATCACTTGGTTCAAAATAATCATAGAGATTAGGTATAAAGTTGATAAGTATACAATTATATATTTAGCCAAGCCTGAAAGATACCTAACCACCTAACCTAAAACAAATTCTTCCGAGTTGACATTCATCCTGATTGTAATGCATTTAGACTACATATATACTTACAGGTTAATACTATACACAAATAAGGTATTAATATACTAATTTAATCCAATCAAATCATAACAACCTACTTGACTTAGGTATTGACAAAAATCATAATATCGAATTGGGTTTTAACGTTCAATGTGTAACCCTGATCCACGACCTCAAAACCATTGTGATATGCTAGATAGAGTAGAAAATATTACTAAAATCAACTACCTACTGTGTACTAACTATATACTACTTATTAATGACAAAGATTACACACATACAATATTAGAATGTTATCGACTAGAATATGTATGTATAGTATTTCGTTTGTTTTTCTTGTTTTATTATGATGATGTATTATTCAATTTCTAATTAAGTTTTCTAATTTTTTTAATGAGTTGTACTTGTTTGTTGTTATAGAATAAATACTCAGTTAATTAAGTTATTAATGATCTGAAAATATTGTGGTAGCAGGTTCAATTATTATTTAATTTCCATTAGATAACAAATAACAATGTAGAAACTCTTCCTGAACGTGTAAAAGGTACAGCAGCATAGACTCTATTTCAGTAATAACCTAAACATTTTAGTAACTGCAGCTATTATAAGATATTATATATACTCATAAATTATGAACATTATATAGCATTTAAGAGTTGAGCATTCAAAGTAGCACACAATTGTTATAGTACATTTTAGGTCATTTTATGAATATTACAGGAAAAGTACTTAAATATATGTTGTGTATACATAAAACTATTTACTTAACCCATCTTAAACATAAAAAGTACTCTGTATAACCATATTCATATAGATACTATACGATATATTATAAAGTATTTGAATTCTGTGAGCAGTCTTTCCTTCTAAATAGAATATATTTTGTTTTTAATCTGCTTAAGGAAACAGAACAGTTTAGAATTTAGGTAAGACTAGGGATACATTCTACTACAGTAATATTATTACATTACGTATTAACATCATGACATCCCAAAAAAGAAAATGTTGGTTGATATTATTGTTGTTGTGATATAAAAATGTAAACGACTCAAGGTTGTTGGAAATAATGCCAAAAAAGTTAATAAAAAGTCAATGTTTCAATTAAAACGTCATACTGTTACTGCTACTGTCCTATTTACTGATAGTGAGTACATGATAATGGCTGCTTATTCCTGCTTGATTGCATTATTCACTATTGAGTGTCAGTCGCAAATTTCTGGAGGCCAATCTACGTCGACAGACTAGAAATAAGCAAAAGAAAATTGTGATCATCATTCATAATAATTTCTAGATTTTAAATATGCATCGACTACAGTACGACAATAAGATTGAATTTGTTGAACATACCTCGACATCCAAACCAACAATATCAGCATCACATCCCAAAATTGAAGATACATTCGGAGTTGTTCTCCCAAGGTCCCCATGCACAAATTCCTTGACGTAGGTGCCGGCCTGAGTTTTCACGTACAATTTGAACATTTGGGGAGACGATGGCACAGCAATTGCTTTCATTTCTATAACAGATCTTTCTCTACACGCAACAGATCTTCTATGAATTACTCGGACAGGCGTCTTTTGTTGCAACACTAACGGCAAATCCACATGATTGAGCTTGTCCAATATTTCTGTTGACACTACATTTCCTGGAGTTATACATAGAGCGCAATAGGTTTTCGTTTTGTTTTCTTCCCCTTGCTTTAACTCGACCAAGTCTTTCCTATGATTAGTAATTTAAAATAAAAAATTAAGACTAGACATTATTGTAGTATATCTACTAAAATTAAAAAGAGAGACTACTTATTTAGAAGACATACTTCTCAATAATTTGGACATCGCACACTGATATCAATTTCGTACTATTGTTGATTGCCTCTTGAAGTCCTTTCATTCGATCTTTGGTAAAAATAGTTTTTCTGGGATTTGAAACTTCAATCACAAATGGTCTTCCCTTACCAAGCATCCTAGAGGAGGATTGAAACAATTAATAAGGACCGGACTCTGCGAAATCCCAATAATTAATAGAAAACAGAAATATTATACTGTAAATATATATTTCGTACCTTACCTTACATCGACGTCCTCTCTTCCGGAGGCAGAAAACGTTCCAGATTCACTTCCACACATTGGTAGTATATGGCTGGTTAATAATTCCTCTACAGACGTTTCTGTTTTTCTGGCTCCATCCACGAACCAGGGCGTCTGACTGAGTTTACGGGAATACTTACAATAACGACCTATTGCAAAGTGAACAATATTATTATAACAATCATTCCTGTGATTTTATTTTATTTCCCGTAATCTTATTTTTATAAAACAATTTAAATTACAAATATTTTCTCTTTCTACCTGCAACATATACAGGAGCATGGGTACAGACAATATCACCAATCTTCATATTGACATTAGGGACAGTCGGTGGACATGGAAAATTCTTTTCAAAACTAATATAATTTAACCGTGACAAAGCTGCTTCCACAGAACTTCTAGAAACCACAAATTTTCGACGACCAAATCCGCCAACTGATAAAAAGTTGTTTCTAAAGATGAAATATACCAAAATTATAATTATTCTTTTTGTTATAGTATTGAATTAAGAATTCGATACAAAAAATGAGTTTAATTAACATACAAAGCTTCGCATTCTTTCTCCTCATCTGGATATATTGGTTGTAACTGTATTGCCAGAGTGCCATTTACACTCCAATCTGAAGCCGGATTAACTTTATGTTGAAGGGTTCCAGAGCAAACCCATTTCCACACGCTCTTTAGGGCCATTCCTTCTGGCTTGAAACAACTGGTAGACGAAAATTCTTTTGGGAAGTGCTGTTTCAGTGAAAAAAATACATCCATGCAAAATCAATTACGAACAATCTGTAAAAGAATACCATTTACGATACAAAAACTAGTCGTGTGTGCCAGCAAACCTTTTCTAGGTAATTCCATATTGAGTATGCTCTAATTTGAATAGACAGGGGCATCGACAATACGGGATTAAAGGAAAATGATTCGATATCTGCTGTCTTAATTTGTGTCACAATCTACAAAAAAGCAAATTATATCAGGAAACATCTCATCATAGCTTACTAATAGGTTTCGTTTAGCAATGGATAATGTGTATATGTACCTCGTCGAGACTAGCCTCTTTAATTCCTTCCTGAAGGAGGCCAAGACAGGCTATGCATGTGTTTTTCTTCTGTAATTTCATAACTGGTTCAATATTTGTCTTTTCTTGTAAACAAAGGTCACTGCTTTCCATAGATTCCACTTTTTCCTCTCCGCCAGTTAAAATCTGTAAAAGCGCAACAATTGAAAATCTTTAAAAATACGAGCTAATTTGTTTGTAAGAGATTAACATTTAAATTAAAAAGTATATTTAACCCTATCTACTTTCTTCGCCACTATGATAGTAGCAATTATATTCATTATTAAAAGCATACAAGGACACTTATGACGATCTAAATTAAAAGTAAGCATGATGGTGACCTACCATCTTCGTAGCAGCCTCATCTCGATACACGTATGGATCCGTAATTCCTAAATATCTTAAAACGCACAAATCACAGCATCCAATATTTTGAAGTAGATCGATGACTTTCTTTTTCTCGCTGTCAGGAATCGTCGTCATGTTAAATCTGTTTCACTACTAATCCCAAAATAAATCTCTGCTCTGAAAATTAATATTATAATATATTATTTAATATATTATTAATTTAATATTTAAGTAAATAAGTACTATGTCGGTAGTTTATTTTTATGGACCGCCGAAAAAATTCATCCACACTTTGCAAACCTTTTCGAAATAAAAATCTAAAACGTACCTGTTATTTCCAGTGTCCAAATATCAAAGCTGTAAATCAAAATTGTCAATCAAAGTGCAATTTTGAAACGCAAACAAACCACCACAACACACCGCTAATTTAAACATTGCGGGTTATATTCACATGTTTCATACTAAAACTAATAACAAATTACCATTCGCGGGAATTATTCAGTGGAATTCGAACTTCGGAGAAGCACATTTTCACTTACACCCTCACTCCTATCTATATTCCTTGCTTACACCTGCTTGCACATTTTTCCTGAAATTTTTGAAACTCTAATCAGCTGTCAACCATTGATCAGTGTCTGTGAGTTCTGCTTCTGAGTGGCATACCAGTGTACAATATTCCAGTTCCCCTGTTCCTGTTCCCAGTCCAACCAAGTTCACGGTTGACGGTGACGACAGATCTCCAGAAATTCCAGAAAAATCCGGAAAGCACGAAAGCAGAGAAAAAGCAAGATTGTTAATCGAGCAGTTGGCAGTGGAGAAAGCGGAGGACCTACGCCTACGAGGCACTACGACTTGATCTACTAATAAAACAATCCTGCGGAAAGGTGAGAGAAAGCAAACATAAACATTGAAAGGTGAAAGCATTGGTGTTTAGTTTAAAACCCCGTTTTTCTATTTAACTGTTTATTGGTTACCAAAATTATGTAAGTAAATAAATAAGCATTTTAATCTTCATCAATTTTGATAGCTTACTTTCACCGTACATATTTAATGGGTACAAAATGTAAGTTGTCTCTCCATGTAGTAGTGTAGTGGACGGAAAGAGAAAGTATTTGTATTGTACTTTCACCGTACACTTAGGTAGGCAAGGTAAGTTTTCCCCTGGATTTTCCCCTGGATTGGATTTGATTTATATTTTGCGTGGGTGTATTCAACATGCTTAACTAAAAATGTTAAAAAAGTTAGTTGGATTGCTACATTGTACAATAAATTATTCTGATAATGAGTCTTTTAATAATATTTCAGGTTATACACATCATGTCGAAGCTAAGTCATGAAAATGCAGAACAGCTAGCAATTGTAGATGAAAATTTAGCTGAAGTTGACGAATTGTTTGGAAAGTTGCACGGTGTAGAATATGACGAAATCACGAGCAAGGTAATTAAAATAAGAATCTTGTATTCTTGTATTTTATAATAAGAAACATTTCTCTAAAAAATACTTATGTGTTAAACGTTTTACATTAGATGCCAGCCTTGGATAGAGCCAAATATGATTTGACTGTTTTATACGCAATTAATTCTTTATTTTGGAGTAAGTAGAATACAATAATAGTATTTATCATTCGATAACATTTACATTTTGTTGCTCGGATTACTTTCTAAGTCATATTATGTAAATTATTTCATATTTTAGTGTATATGCGAAGTATGGGAGAAGATACGAAAGCACATGGTATTAAACACGAGCTTGATAGAATAAAGCAGCAAATGCTACGCGTCAAAGAAATCACGGACAAGGAGAAAATGCCAAGAATTGATCAAGGTGCCGTGCGTCGTATTGTTAAACACGAATTATGGCGTCCAAAAGGGAAAGATTCTCATGCGGCAGAGGAAACTTGGGACGAAGAGGAAGAGCCTATGGAAGTCGAGGCAAAAAAATGATTATGCGTTACCTAAAATTCAATTTTTCTATATATCCACGGAGCTGTAATTTAAAAAATATTTATGTAATTAACTAATCACATCACTCTAGAGTTCGGGATGCATTAATTTTTCATTTTTATTGAAATTACTCGATAAAAGAATACTACTCATATGTACAGTATTTTTTAGAAATAAAGCGTGTGAAAATTACTACTTAAGTACATAAGTACATTCATGATTCATGAGCATATTACTATTTTGTACTATCTCTTATATATGAAACATTATTACAAAACTGGAAATATATACAAGGGAAAGGATTGTTCTTTTGACATTTAGACATGCATGAAAATCAGCAAATTAAGCATGGTGAATCTTAGGTTTAGTCGTTCATTATACAAAAGTGAGATTACATGATCTTTGTTCAATTATTCCTCAACTAACGGACGAGTTTCAGTTTTAATACGTTGACAGACGATTAGGATTAGGACTCGACCGGCTAGATGTAGTTGATCGGTAGTCTGATGACGAAATCGAGTCATCATCATGAATTGCATCCATTGGAAGTGGCTTGAATGACTGGCAACTTTCTATTCTGTAAAGATCTTGTTCGCTTCGTAGCTGTCTATCTCCAGGAGAGCTTTTCCTCCCGTGGCTGGACTCTGATTCTGTTCGCGGACGAACATTTCCTCCAGCATCTCCTGTTCCATGTCTCCCGCCAGCAGAACCTGCCTTATGTGGAGCCGAAAATACAGGAGTTGACACTCTGGGAGACAAATCCATTTCATTTTGACGGGGCGAGGGTCTATATCGACTGGATAAAAACAAATTATATCATAGATTATATAGAAGTTAGCAAGAAAGGTCAGGAGAAAATATTCTTAGAAGTACTACACAAGCATTATGATATACCTTCCTTTTGGCGATGAACTTGGAACACCGTAATACTGAGTAGAGCTACGATCCTCTGAAACGGGAATAGTAGGAGGAGGCGGATCTCTAGTATTAAGAATCCGTTGGACTTCACTGCTATTGGTATCATTTAACAAGGCCGATACATCTTCGACGGTAAACTCGTACGCTTTTGACGAGTCAAGTTTTGCTCCAACGCTAGCCCTCCGTAGTTTTTCCATCCCATGAATTTCCTCTGCTATAGTAGATTTTACGTCTCTGTTACAATTTACCAATAATTAGTTATATTCTAAATTGCACATAAATGTAGTCAATAAAATTATTATGTATAATCTAAAACTTATTTCTATTTACTATTTAGTAGGTACCTTATCACATTACGAATTCTTGAAACCCTGTCATCAGGTACATCTTCAACTTCGTCTTGTTTTACCAATAAGTTGCTCATGTGCTGCTTAAGTAGCTGATTTTCGCTCAGAGCCTCCACTAGTCTATCATGAATTTTCTGCTTTTCTTCATGGCTTGCAGTTAAAACATGATTTTCATTTTTCAAGATCTCTGCAAGCTGGTATAGATCCTTAATTGTTTTTACATAATCCATCTGATCTTGTTTTGCTTTGGTCATCTCCGCCTCCAGGTACATAGCCTCCCTTCTAAGGGCAGCATTTTCCATTTCCAAAGATTTGTCCAATAGGACAGGGTCTTTCTGCGGTTGCACAACAAATTTAGCTGACGCTCTTGCATCTGTTTGAGTTTCTGCAATTCTTTTGGGAGGACTTCGTTTAGACAGGGGTATAGGTTGCGGCTGTTGAGAAAAAGATTTACGTACTGATTCTTCTGTAACTTTTTCTAACTTGCTGCTCTTGTTTCTATGTTTAATTTTTTCCACTTCCCTCCTTAAATCAGCAATTTCATTCCGAAGTACTTCATTTTCTTTAATCAACGTAAACTTTGCTGAGGGTACTCTAACCTTTTTCGGCTCTTGTGAATTTAAAAAATGAGTATGAGTTTCCAAATACAATTCTTCCGTGATTGGTATTTTTACGCAATTAGATTTCGATGAATGACAAGCTTCTGGAAGGGTGCATTTCATTTGTTTCTTCTTTGTAGCACTTGAAGCAGCGGGAGAATCTTTCTCCGCCTCTTGAAATTCTACAGCTCTGTTATGAGATAATAAATCTCCCCAGGACCCTGCAGTTGCATATTACATATTTATTAATTATTTAAAACTTTGCCTTAAACTAATCTACTATACAACCATGTTATTAACTTATACCTTTGGTACAAGCTCAGCTCAAAATAAAAATATTTGAAAAAATTATATATTATTAATTAAATAAAATCCCACCTTTTCTATATGGAACTTGCGGATTAGAGAGTTTCGGCTTCGGACCACTACTTTTATGTCTCTTTAACTTAATTGTAACTTCAACAGCGGCCTGGTTAGTATTGTAGACAGTTTTTTTCTCGTCGAATAAATCCCCATTATCCGATTCGTGTTTCGAACACTTTTTTGGAGATTTTTCTACCACCCGGTGGGCCATTTTTGCACTGACCACTACTGGACGTCTGGTTCACCTAAAAGTAAAGACAGCAAATATTTTTACTATTCAATAAAACAGTTTCCAATATTTTACAAAAAGCAACAAGTAGCGAGAGAACAGGTTACCATTTACGTCAAGATTAATTCACAATTCACAGAGGGATACTGCCACTCTAATCGTCACAAGTGTAACATTCTTGACATATGATATTGGATAAAAAAGTAATAAATAAAGCTTTAAAAAATAAATGGTAACGTTAGCACGAAATTTTTTACCTTCTTCAAACTTTTAAAATCCAACATCCAACCGAAGGATTCACCGTCTCAACAAGACTACATCCAACCAAAAGATTTGTTGGTATTGGCAGGCCATAGAATCGTTGCCCCTTAAGAAGGAGATATATCTTAATACAAGTGTCGTTCGTAAGCGTCAGGTAATCTGTTACTGTGTCAGGTCAATAAAATTTCGAAATGTGAAGCTGTTAAAAAGTTAAAAGTAAAACAGACAGACTTTTGGAAATGTGATGAGTTGTGTTGTAAAATTATCCTGTTGTTATTACGATAAAATGGCTGTTGTTTATTTTCGCGCCACGCTTGCCTCACAAACAATACTCATTCAAGGTATCAATACAAAATTAAAGCATTCTCACCTCAAGTCTCGTCTCATTTATACTTATCATTCAAGTGCTCTATTGAACGATAATCTCATACACATGTAGGTAATATTATATTAGTCCTGTCCACAGATATATAAGTAATACCTATACATATACGGTCCTGTCATTCATAGCATCATAACTTATTTAATTAGTATGAGTTTGTGAAGAAAAAGATACAAGAAAATATTACACCTTTAATAGTCCTATCACTATCTAATCAATTCTCTTATACCCACCCACTAACTACCTACGCATATATATATATGTATTTACAATTACATACAACTAATTTATTTAAGTACATGGTATGACCATTTTTAACAAAATTCTTAAGATTATCTACCTAAAATGAATAGGAATAGCATAAATGACTAATCGTAACATCGTATTTATGCTTTAATATCCGGAAACTAGTATACATACACTACACAGTTTAGCCGTACGAATGAGGGGCAGCTTGCATATTGTGGAATTTAGCCATTAGCCAAAAAGTATCATTATGAAATTAGTATTTCAATAAGGCGGAACTTTTTTATAAGAATGCAACTTTACTGCTAGCCTTTATTTCGATAAAATTGTGGTTTCATTATTATTACAATCTCTAATTATTGGAAGATCATCTTGTGGCAAAGGATAAATGCTGCGGATTCAAGTTACATACTTATACGACATTACATACAGATGCCCTTTTCATCCAAAAAATCTTAACTACTCTGTGCCCAATGGTTGATAAATTATGAAACACCAGGTATCATTTGTAATTCACAATTACAACTACTTCAGTTCTCCAACAGGTCTGACAAGTACATCATGAATCTGAAAATACCCAATCAAATAATTACTGAATGCAGACTTTTATACTACTGTATGTAGTATTAGGATAATCCCATTATCAAGGCTATTTAAATATACCTGGACATTAGCAGGGGCTGACAAAGCAAATACAATGATATCAGCAATATCTTGTGCCTGCATTACTTGAACAGAGGAGAAATACTTCTTTGAAGTTTCTGGATCATATGCTCTTTCCAAAAATTCAGTTTCCGTAAGTCCAGGGCTAATAGACTAAAATCGCCAAGTTCAACATATTATTATTATTTTTACATACATTCTTCTATATGATTTCCATATAGGCAATTAACCCTATATATAAATGCAGAATAAAGTCTTCCTTCCTATAATATTGTACATACTTACCGTGATACGAATATTTGTGTCCACAACCAATTCTCTACGAAATCCTTCCGTTAAAGCTGTCACTGCAAACTTGGTTGCAGCGTAGAAGTTCAAAAATCCAGTCAAACGATGGCCTGCCATACTGAAAAATTCATTCAGACGCATTTTATTACATGATATTGTAAATCGATTGTTAAGATACTATATACTAATATATCGCTTTTGGCTTTTTACCTATTAAGATTGAAAATGTGCCCATCGTTGACTTTTCTTTCCTTCATGGATTTGATGGAAAATTTGGTACAAAGGGCCAACCCAACTACATTGACAGCTAACATCGCTTCCATATTTTTTGCAGTACATTCTGTAAACAAAAAGTGCATACGAAAAGAAAGGGTTACAATAGGAATTAGAAGCATGTAGTTTATTTAAATCAATGCATGTAACACGTAAAAGTTTACAGACGTATTTTTTGTCAGCTAACGCAGTAATGTCCTTAGTCTAGTACATAAATAACATGCCATGCTATACTTATAGCCTGTCTCCGCCGTGAATGACTTGTCTACAACAATTTATAGGAAGATCTTATTTTTGAAAGAGGATATACAAATATAGTACTCTCGTTTACACTTTAAAACAACGCAACCTTTACACCAAATTATGTTAAATGGGTAAAGCGACGATTTCTCCAAGTGGGGGAGCAAAGTTTTTTTATTTGTGTCCATCCTAAAAATACTGAGAATAATATCTTCGATTCATCATTTTTTTAAAAAAATTCTTATTCTTATACACTTCTCTTAAAGATTTTTTAAAAAAAAACTATAAGAATAAGTATCACCTACATAAAATTCTAATTTGATCTAACGATGTAATGTGATAGATATTGCTTTCGTCTTGGTAGGCTGAAAATAAATGAATAAATTGTATGTTGTCTCTTGAGAGAATGCGAAAGCGAAAGATATTCCATCAATTTCAACGTTTCTACAAATCTTAACCGAAGCCAGTCAAAAGAAACATCAAGATAAGAAAGATTCGTAACCGAGAAGTGTCTCATCATGGCTGAATCCCGCATTGTTGACACACAGATCCACGCCTCCGTGGTTGGACTTGATCCAGGCGAACATATTTTCGATCTCATCTTCTTTAGATACATCACATTTATACGGGTGAAGTTGTCCTTTATATCCCAATTTACGACATTCCTCTGCGATTGCCTGAAATGCAAATAGAAAATGTTCCACACTGAAAATCTTTCCACTCCACTTATTGCTAGACTGACATTCCAAAACCATTAGTAAAAACATTACATACATGTAATTTTAGTACATGTAGTATATAGAGTAGCCATATATATAGTTCAGTTTCAGTACCTTAGACCTTTATTAAAAGTGTTTGAGAAACCACTTTATGCAAATGCCAGAGCTGTCTGTCTGTCTGTCTGTGGGTGCTGTAACTTTCGAACTGTTCAACTTTTTTGAATTTACAAACTGCTTGGAACAAGTTCTGAGCCAAATCATCCACACCCCCTAGGAGTTCTGGCCACGCCCATTTATTTTGTAAATAGGAACATATATGGCAAGCTAATGACGTAAGGAATTCATACATGAATCTCAATGTACCCCACACATGGGGCACTGTGAGACTTTGTGGGAATTCAGCACTAATTGGCTCTAATATGTCATTTAAACTATTTTCATCAAAAAATTAGTAGTTTATCTGTAATAGCTCAGCCACTTGGTTACATCCGTTTGGAAATGGTTTATTAATGTATAAAGTTATATCTCTGCTTTGAAACTATTCAAATACGGTTCAACAATAAAATCTTGAACTAAAAAGATATACTACAATAATAATATTTAGCCTAAGAGTTTCTTAATTGCTTTCGTCTGTCACGGAGACATAATAATACTATTTAATTCATTAGAATTTTGTCTCTTGGCACCATTTTGTATTTATATAGCATTTGTGTCGACCGTATCCCCATCCCCATTCTCGTACGTCAATTAAACACAATAGTACGAACTTTGCAAATTAAGCATGAAAGCAAAAGTTGTTTCGAAAGACAAGCCTATCTAAATGGGCCCATGAAATAAAATAACAAATCCTCACTCAAGATGGGACAGTGACAGTACAATGTTGTTGTTTTGTGCTTTACTTTACCTGTCTCGCGTATCAGCTTCTTGTGGAATGGGAGGAAATGGAAAACGTCAAGTTTAACATGCATGATTTAATTTATTTTACTTACTTTTATCCTATCTTCATTCCTGGCACAACCGATTATTATCATTCCATGTTGGACAAGCGTTTTAGCCAAAGCAGCTCCTATACCCGAACTGGCTCCCGTAACCAGTCCAACTCGGTTCTCCCAACGAGAAATACCAGGAAGAGCCATTGTTACTTATTTAAATTCCAAAGTTTTGCGATTTACTGCTTTTCTTATACGTATTTTGTTCAAAAATCTTTCTGATTTTGCTGAAGGATTGAAAATCTGTAAAGATACTCACACAAAGTGATATGAGTTACAGAAACAACTGGAAAGTGGGTACCGGAGTAACTTGAGCACGTTTATGTATGGCCACGCTCACTTTATGGCATGTTACATCGACTAATCTGGAAACTGGAAACTAATTTACATAACGAGCCGCGTTATGCTAAGTAGCTTTTTGAATATAAAAGTTACCTCAACTAAAGGCTGAAGGTTAAATTTTTAATTTTTTATCAAAGCAGACAGGTATATGTCAGTGTTCTAAAAAAGCCGGCTAACTGGCATTTCAGCCAGCCAGCCGGCTGGCTAAATGGCAGAAATGGCAGAAAT
>JAQFYC010003434.1:0-20775 GCA_034694165.1 Tomocerus mixtus
CGTTCTGTTCGCTCTCTTCTCGCGTTTCTCTCTAAGCTTCTTAATTCGCGTGCACTTTTTCCATTGGGCGAAATCTTGGAACTCCCGCTCTCGCTTTTTTCCTTGGTGGATCGACAACAACAGTTGTCCCTTCTTTGACTTTAATTCTTGGAATCCTCAGTTCTTTCCTTATGTATTGCTGAGTGATTCGATATTTGTATCTGTAGTTTAACTATGTAGTCATAATTATACAGCTAAGTATGTAATGTAAGAAACTGTATTGTATTTGTATAACACATCTTGTACTCCCTCACTCGTTATATAGAGTACGTATCAGATCACTCACCAACAAAGATCAGTGGCATTCCGACAATAAGTGAGGTAAACCAATTTAAAGTACAGTAGTAATGTACATACAGATAGATCACAAAATTGAATTCTTACATAGCAATACGTATTATTACTAGTACGAAATACATGTCAAGCCATAAGGCAATAACTATCTACACTGTTAACGTGAACTAGTACTTATAAAATTCAAGTTTAAACTGTAGTACTAATATGTATGTATGTTTAAAGACAATAGGGTGTTCGATACAGTGAGTAATATTCCTTACAAGCTTGCTTTGCTTCGCTAGGTTAGATATTCTACTTCCCCAGTGCAAACTGCAAAGGAATGTCTAATTGGATTCACATTGAACAAACTGCCAAAGCCAAAAGCAAAGGCAAAGGCAACATAAATGTTGAGAGAGTAGTGGAGTATTATCCCTATCAATATAACTTGTTGTTTCTAATATGTACCTTGTATTGTCGTAGGGTAGATGTAGATAGCACAATAAATAGAAGCTGCTATGTGACATACTGTTCTGTGTACAGTAATAGATGAGGGATGAGATGGGGATAGAAGATGCAATATTTGAGTCAAATTAAGCAAACCTCAAAACCCTTTGGTCAACTAAACGGAAAGGAATGTACAATAATACTCCACAAAGGAGGAAACTCCCGAATTTCCGAATCCAATCCAATAAAATGTGCTGTGAGCCGAAACATTGTAAATTGTAAAGCTCAAGGGGTAGACATAGTCCAGTCCAGTGATTTGCACCGAAAGGAGGTATTTAAGTAAAATCATTACTTAAATATGATTAATGGCAGAAGGGAGAGCAGAACTTTAATGAATATAAAGAGAAGGTAAAAATTAACACTTGTTAATAGCAGAATCTTATTTTTATTGCAAAAATACCATTTACAATTTATATACTATAGAGGAATACACTACAGTATACCTATCACATTATGCAGATTAATAGATGCAACAAATTCTGCGCGTATTCGATATACAGACAAAATCAGAATAATATTTTGCAAAACATGGAGACAGTCATACATAGGATATTCCAAGAAATGTGTAACAATGGGAAAAATACAGATCTCCAGTAATGTAAGAGACATATAGCTAACAATACTTTCTATTTACAACAATGACAATAGCCAATAGGATAGGAACTCTTTTGGAAGGATGTGAATTGATGGTTTACTGTAGAATTTTAATAAAGGTGCGTGCATTGAATGGATGAAGGGATAAATTGGAAGTTTAACGAGAGAAATAAAGACTTGCTCCAGAAGAGAATATTAAGGAAGAACTACAGTTGCAGTTGTGCTACAGAATATACATACTAGGTAATAGTAACTATCTGGATATCTGTAAAGATGCAGCATGGATAAGAGAAAGAGAAAACTGTAGACACAAGACTAGACAAGACAACTCATCTCGAGAACAAAACAAGAAGCAACTAGACTAGAGATAGAGATAGAGCTCAGCTGAGACGAAATGAGATACGGAGATGAGGAGAGAAAAGGATTCAGTTCATTCATCTGTTGAATATTTTCCGGTTCATTTTCTATTTGCGAGTCATAAAAGAAAGTGCGTGTGGATGGATGTGCAATATGTAAAGTAAAAGAAAAGTAGATGATAAAAAGAAAAATACATATTGCGTTGTTTTCTCCTTTCCTGCTTTGGCTTGGCTTCCCACAAGAACAACCTCGTATGAACTTATATAAACGCTACAGCTGCATTTATACAGTAACTGGAGATGATATAAAATTCTACGCGCTATTTGTCACGGCTATGTATAAAAAATGAGGAAAACGTATAAAATGCAGATAAACTTTTCTATAATAGAAAAAATAAAAAGCGATGCACACTAGACAGACAGACAGGAGTTTACTTATTATCATAAAAGAGAATACAGATAAGAAAGGTACATAGGAGATGAGGATGCAGAAAAGTGAAAGAATACTATATAGAACTGAATTCAGTCAGTCAGCTTAACTAACCATAACCTTAGCGTAATCCAAAGCCAAAGCCAAGCCAAGGCCATTGCAAAAGAGATTTGAAGCTTTTATTTTGTTTAGGTATGGTTTGCTATGTGAATTAAGATGAGGCTTTTAGAATTGGAAACTAGAAATGTGAAATTGAGTTCACTTCACTTCTTCCTCTGTCAAAGGAACCTTTATTATCTTCCGAGGACGCAAATGTCATGAAGACCTTGGTATTTATCTGAGATGAAGGAAAAAGAGTCGCAGTGGTTTTGATGTGCATAAATAATGTGGAATTTTGCAAATTCTTGCGAAACCTCTCAAAATGGCACATGATAAGATAATAGGCATATGTGGGTAGTGGATTGGAGTTCTTGATTTCTCTATAGAACTCTTCTAGTGCACATTATTGCAAATTTGCAAATTTAATTTCTCATATACTTATGTAGTAAACTCGCTCTGTGAGATTTATTGTTTTTGAGTAGGATAAAGATAAAGTCGTCCGCAGATCTGAGATGATATGTACATATAAGTAGATGACATATTTGTCATTGTATAATATGTATGTATGTAAATAAATACTTATGTGCTATATACTTAGTATGTATAATCTCTCTCTTCTCTTTATAGTATGTATTGTACAGTTTAATTTAGTTCAGTTTTTGTTTCATCTATTTGGTTTCGTTCTGGTTAGTTTCGGTTTGAAGATTTGACTTGAATTCGATTGAGAAAGAATTCCTTGACTTCCAATGACTTTCTTTGGAAATGAAATGCAACGACAAGAACAAGACAAGACGGGAAATGAAATGAAGAGATTTTTCGCATAGTCGTGCTTTATTATGCATTTATAGAGAAATCTTAGCTCTTTCTGTCTGTCTTTCTCCATTTTTCTTGGTATTGGCTTTTCTGCCCTATTTACTAACTACTAGTGTGGTCTGGTCTGGTCTGGTTTGTCGGCTCTCTTTAGATATTCTTATTATGTCATTCCATTCCATTCTCAGTCACTAAAGAAGAAGGTTTTGTGTTCTCGTGGTATTTACAATTAGATTTCGATTCCTTTACCCTACATATACATATAAGTACACTGATATCCTAAATCCTTCCATTGCATTTGTAATCTGTAGACATTATCTGTATTTCCTTGCATTTTAGTGTAATACCAATTTTATCATGTTGTTTGAGACATGCAATGCTTGTGATCCCTGATTTTACATATTTATGTACTAAATACATTGCATGCCATGCCAGATGCTAAATAAGTCAGTAAGTGTGCTGGTGCTCCCTATGAGTTTGGTGCTACAAAAACAAAAACATTTGACTATCTTTAGATATTTGTGTTTCTAATGTAAAATCCCGTTATCTTAACTCAAAAGTGTCAAGTCAAGATCATGCATAGTTATTGTGTTGTATGTGGCATCCTACATGTTATACTACAAAAGCATCACTTCGGTATTTGCTAACGATAGAAATGAAAAAGAAAAATGAAGAGCTGTGAGTCTAACTAGATAAGTATTATGGAAATACAAATGCAACATGCCAGACGAACTTGTCTTGTCTTTGTCTTTGTATTTCTTTTTTATCTCTCTGTAGCTTTTGTACAAATATCTGTACAAATAGTTGCAAAATGTAAACTTACAATGTAAAATTGGAACCTCTAGGATTTATAATACAAGTGTAGTGTTGTATTTACTGTACCCTAATCTATATGCGTAATAAGTACAAAGATCAGACAAGTAAGTAAGTAACAGAGCAAAGGAAAAGAGAATTCAGAGACAGAACAGAATTCAACTGAACCGTAAGTAGATGAGTCAGTCAACGAATAGTCGCAGTCACATCACTCCTGTCCTGATGTGACTGTGACTGTGACTCTTTTTCATTAAGCCAAAGCAAACCAAAGCAAAGAAATGGAAGGGAGAAAGAAAGAAATTCGTTGTTATGCTTAGGAGTAATCGAAAGTCGAAAGGACGACATCCGCCGACGAGACGAAAGCAACGAACGTAAATACCAAACCGACAAGAAAGCCACGTTAGATACTTGTAGCGTGTTAAACTTGACTTAAGTAACTTACATTTCCATTCAGTCTCTTTATATACAATAGCACTTCTATTGTAATATATTACGTACGTAAGAAAAAGACAGGGAAAGAAGAGAATCTTCTTTAATAAACGTTTCACCACGGGATCAGATCACATTGCAAGATAACCTACATATAAGTATGTACATACATTACAAACACATTCATACATTCATGTATCTAATATACTTACGTATACAAACTAGTACATTACTCTAAATATTATGTAGCACCAACTTGCATACCTACCACAGTACAGCAAGGCAGACAGATTTTTGCTTGCATTGCAGTTTGCACAGATAAAAGGCAAGGATACGTCTAGCTATGGCTTTAGAAATAGCAAACTAGCTTTCATTGCCTTCTTTACTTGCTGGCAAGATCTGGATTCATAGAATGCAAAGGTGCAGATAAGATGCATGTAGGTAGCTAAGTAGAAGATGCTAGTTCATGTGTGTGTAAGTATGTAAGTAAACTGAAACCATTGCCTACCTCTAACTCTAACTAAAGAGATTTAGTTCCATATGGGCAAGGCAAAGCCAAAGCCAACAAAGTCCTCTTGCCAATTCCCTTTCATACACGTAGCCAGTATTTGCACTTCTTTCAAATGCACTGCACACGCAGCATAGCTATTTATACCATTTTGTGTAGGTAAGTAATCTATGGGAAGTACATAGACTAACTTGACTTGACTTAATCTAAAAGCTCATGATCATATGACGAGACATTTTTATTTTATAATTTACGTGTGAAAAAATATTTTGGTAAAATAAATATTTGTATTATAATTGCAACTATTACCTCTATCGGACCTATATTACAATGCAATAGCAACATTAAAAATAATGTAAAATATTAATCAAGTGGTATGGTACAATTAAGAACTGGATTATTGCATACTTTACAGTTTACACTATCAAGTTTTGCATAATTTTTTCAGATTGAAAGAGAATTCACTAATAAATAAAATATTGCATTAATTTTACTTATCATTTATGTAAGGAGGAAACGTGTAGGGAGAAAGCTATGGTACGAAATGCTAAGAATGATTGCTACGCGCTTCTTTACGTGTGTATTTCCATTGCCTATGGCATCTTGCATTTCTTTTATTCTTTTTAACCCTTTTCTGATGATTGTGAGTTGAGTTGAGTGAATATCTGGTCTTGTGTAGCTGTAGCTATACGGAGTGTGAACGGGAGCGTCTTTCATTCATTGTTATGAGGACAGAAGCATTGCATTGCTATTGGCTTGGCATTCCTATAGCCATTATGACTGATCATCCTTTTGTCAATTGTGAATCGCGAATTGTCATCTGGATGACTAATACTGCCTTCATTCTTTTCTGTTGTCACTCCCTTTCATTTTCTCCTATTCAGGTACTTGAAAAGTTTTATTTGAATTCTTCACTCTCTTCCCCATTCTTATACTCACTCTCCCGTGTAATACTTTTTCTCCCTTTTTACACTACAACTACTTAACTTACTACACTGCACAGTTACTACTACACTCTAACAGTCTGCACCACTGAATTCAACCAGTTTATGGTATAACCAAAGTAAAAAAACGTTGAAGAAGTTAGTCTTGGCTTTATATGAAGGTTTAACAAATACTTTCTATTTAAATTGTGTGTGGTAATGGTACGTATTCTAGGAAAGTCATTCATTTGTAAGAAGTTTAAGGTAAAAGATCTATCTAAGCGATAAATTGCTTAGTACCACAACCACATACATATATATAAATAGGGAAGTATAATCGCATTGCTATTCCATAATTAATAAACTTACATATTCACATAGATATGTTCCCATATACCTATACAGCCCGAAGACATAAGTACTACGTACATAGTGCAATTAGACTAAAAAATATAAGTTTTATGTATAATATTATATACAGATCAGATTTTTCCTATATTATATACTATAGCCAAAGTATCATTTCTGTCTGTATGCTTTAAAAAATATTAACTAAAAGTTTTTATTTTACTTCAGTTATTTGTACTTAAAACTTTTTCTATTCTTATTGTTGTACCTACATAGAAATAGTTTGAAAGTTGAAATGTTTAGATTGTTATACTCTTGCTCTGTTAGTTTTTGTCATAGTCATGAATTGGAAAAGAAGTTTAGTCTAGAAATACTATATTATTATCATTAACGTAGATAAAGCTTACATAGATAGTTGTAGAAGGTCTAGTTCTCGTCTAGTTCTATTACATATCTGTAAGTTGCGTTGTTTGGTTAAATGTTAAAGGAAAGTCGGGGGTAGGGCTAAAATCTAAAAATATCAGCAAGACCAAAACAAGACGGAGAAAAATTCCTATTAGCCCTAAGACTGTACTGTTGTGTTGAGTTTTTGACTTGACTTCGACTCTGAGATTCGTTTCCTTCGTTTAAAGTACATTCTACGTACAAAGAATGAGAGAGACGGACTATCTCTATGAAGTATGAAAGTCAAGTCAAGTCAGTAAAGGAAAGAAAGACAAGACAAGACAACGTAAGATATACAATCCTAAACCATGACGAAATATTGGCTGACAGTTTATTCTCTTGTCTTGAATGTCTATTCCATCGTACAAGTTGAGAGTTCGCTTCAAAAGGAAATTCCTTCGTTAGTAGAGTTTCCGAGAAATGCATTCTTCTTCTTTATGCTTCCTCGCATATTTAAGACGCAAAATCCCGTACATTCTCTCCACTTCATCAGATTGGATTGGATTCAATGCCTTTAGTTTAGTTATAGTCACTGGCTGTACTGTACTGAGTTCAGATAAGCACCAGATATTTATTCTGACTTCACTGACTTGTCTTGCTATATAATAAAATAAATACTTCAACTCACCCACTAGACTAGACTACGGATACACTAGTATGTAGTGCATAAACTGTTAAACTTTCAAAGGAAAGCCTCTTACATAAGTTACTTAGCATCTTACACATGAAACATGTGACATTACGTCATTGAGTCACATATTTTGCAAATAAGTTTACACAGATACTTATGAAACAACTTTTTTTTGTATATCTTAGTTATTATATACATAAACACGGGATATATGTCGTTTGTATGAATCTGGATGTACCTAACGCATCGCGGAATCTGAATCTCAGTCTGTAAACGTGTGCGATATATTTTTTGCATTCTGTTGTGTCTGTGTCTGTAGAGCATCCTCAAAGACTAGAAGTATTTCTAGCTTGGATACGTTTTAGAAACACTTCAGCTTTCGCCAGACAAGATTAGGCGGACAAGGGAAGGTAGTCGTTACATAGTTTCCTATGGGACATCAACTTTAAGCTGCGCGAATAGTTTGGGATTTCCGTAACCTCAAATTATGTAATAAGTAAAATGTACAAACGTTTGCATTACCACTCCATTGGTCATAAAGCGTAACACTGGCGAAATTAAATTTAGAATCATTAAAATCCTTTCAAATTGAGTCATAATTTGTACTAAGTAGGCATGTCTCTCCCACTTACGTGCACTTGTATTAGTAAATCACAAAATCAACAAAAATAGCATGTTTGCTTGTTGTATGGACATTTACATACATTTTTGCAATTTTCTTAGTTGTGGATTATCATTACATTAAAATCCTTTCAGATTGAATCATAATTTCACAAACGCTGTGTACTAAGCATGTTTGCTTGTTGTATGGACATTTGCATACATTTTTGGAATTTTAAATTCTTGGTTGTGTATTATTTATGCTGTATGGAAATAATAAAATGATGATTGTGAATATCACTGTTGTATTTGCAGATAAAATGATTTCACGTTGGTTTTGAAATTATTTGGATATTATAAAGCGTAGCAATTTTAGGTATCTCCATTAAAAATTTCATTTTAAAAATAATTTTAAGAAAAGTTAATGTTTCTACTTGTACAATTACTTAACAGACAATTCAGACAGATCAGTATCAGAAATATTAATGTCATAAAGCGGATAAAAATCAGAACTGAAAGCGATACTGATAGAAAGGAGTTACCCAGTTAGTTTTATCGAAACTGATTTGGCGATTACACGTTTATAGCCATCAGTTCGAATTAGCCGGATAGTTTACTCATTTGCTTGCATGGGTTCCTTGGCTTCAAATCTCCGACTTTGTTGAATAAGTTAACGTTAGATTTTCGTTTGGAAGTCTATTTACTGTCTATATGTGTATGCAGTACTGTACAGTGACATTGCATTGCATGGCGCATAGGACAGGACACGTAGCTTATGCTTACTAAGCTTTAGTTAGCTTCCTTTGGCGTGTCATCAGACAAGAACTTATTTTTTGGCACTGAGATCTTTTTGCACTTGCACTGCAATGTCATGCCGGTCGAAAGGTTCGTCGTTTCTCTCTTTTTCCGCACGACTCTCTCAATGAATGCTACAGAGATGCTAACGAAGCTAAACTTAACTTAACTGAACTCTTACACTGTAAGTAGTACAGAAGTGGGTAGAAAAGGCAAGACTTACGTTCGCCTTTAGACTTTAGTAGTTAAATAACTAACTTAATGTTTGCATTCGCTTATTTTGTGCCAAACTGCATAGTACATAGAACATGAGCTTAAGTCAGTTAGCTAACTTAACTAAGTAAGTCCTAGCCTAGTCTACAGTTTATCTGTTACGTAGTCTCTCGATCTTGGTGAACTGACTGCACATCACAAGACAATCCTCCGAGTCTCAATCTCAGTCTGAACAAGGATCAATAAATTTAGGTAGCAAGTTATTTAACTTCTAATGTCTACCACATGGAACACTTACATAGTTTTTTTATAGAAAAAAAGAAGATACTGTCTTATTGCGTGCTATTATTGTAGTATTCGTTTACAAAGTGAATTCTCTGCAAGTTTTCAGTTCTATTTCAGTTGAAATCAAAATACTTCCGTGATTCTGCTTCCTACAATACAATAATTCTCAAAATAAAAGTTTGTTGTTCTGTTCTGTTCTTATCGAAATCTTTTTTTAGGTGTGACTCTTTATGTTATTTCCGCCTTAAATAAATATTGCTAGTGCTATAATTCAGTTCTGTAAACCTCAAACAGGTTATAGGTATCCGAAGTTGATATAAAAAAATAAAACAGTTCACATCTTAGAAAAAATTTGTAAAAAAAGCAATTATAGCATTAAGTTCCTGATTTACAGAGGAAATATCCGTTGATTTCTGTTTACATACCTCTACTAAGCAAAACTGGTTCCAACCATTATTGTTTTTGCTATAGGCCATGAGAATGACTTAAAAATAGTCTATAAAGTAAGTATTACAAAAACGTAGTGCAACATCCAAAAGGTTGTCACATCACAGCTAACACTAAAATAGGAGGAGACTTCACATAGATAGGTAGGTATATAGCAGTCGACTCACTCATCAAAGAAATCTATTGTGAAATGAAGCCTGAAACAACAAAACAAATGTAATTTTGCTCACCGCATTTTCCGTCCAGTCTAGCTGAATGATGGGGTTTGGTATTTTGTAAGCCAAAGCAAAGAGAAATGAAGAAAAGACTTTAAAAGACAAGGGGAAAGCAATAGTATGTGAGTTAAGGGAGGTTTGTCCGTTTGTCTTGGCGTTGGCTTTGCCTTCGTATATATTAGCAGCTAGAATTCCGGTCATGTACCTGGTGTGTGTGGTCTGGTCTGGTCTGGTTTGCTTTTTTGACTTGTCAGTGTACTAGGTAAACCCTTTCTCTTACGACTGTAAAATACAATACTGCTTTCTAGTGCTAAACATCAATGTATTTGAGATCCACAGTTTTCTTTACACTTTTACATCTCTTAGAGATGTCTGTCTGCCTGTCTGTCTCCTTTGACTTGACTCTTCAACTCTTTGCTTACTTTTCTGTTGATATCTTACAAGAAAAACAGATATGTGCTATATGTGTACTTAGGAATCTTGTATCTAGGTATTTCCAAAAGGTATACTCACAGTGTAAACTGTAAACTGTATTACATTACATTACTTACATACTGTAGCATGTGGTGTGGTTACCAAACCAATCCCACCTATTACAAAGAATTGAATTTCTTCTTTGTTTGTACTACATTTAGTTGAAAGACTTGCCATAGTTCTTTGTTAAAGGGCGCTATACAGAATAGTACTGATATATACCTATACTGTAAAGTAAGCTAACCATTTACAAACGAGAGATAAGATGAGGATGTAAGTGTAAGTTCACACAGTAAGTATTTGTTCTTTTATTTTACTTTCAATTTTAACTTTGAGTTGACTCTGGATCGTCGACTTCACCCTTTCTCTCGTTTATAGCTTCTCCTCCTTTCTGTTTAACAATTGAGTACATTGGTAGGTAGGTAGCTAAAGTAAAGTGAAGTCAAGTTTATATTTACTTACTTCGTAATAGTAAGCTAACCAAGTACATACTATAAATATAAGTTATACTAGTGAACATATATAGGTATATAACTTGCCTTAAATAATATAATATATTGCTCTATATAAAAAGATATAGTAAAAGATCCTATGTACATAATTATGGTACACACAAAGACTGAAATACTTTCTAAATTGCACATTCCAACATCTATCGTAATGTAATGTCCGATTTCTTTCGGAGTACGCACAAGGAGAACCGAACTAAGCAAACTGTTCCCTTTCTACAGATATTCTACTCAAGTCCGGTTTCTGGTCTGTTCATCTATACAAACTAAATAGCTCACTTTACAATTGTGTGTGTGTTTGCCAGTTTTTCCTTGCTCTTACTCGCTATCCCATTCCTAATGTAATGTAATGTACCGAATGCATTTCAGCTTAATGTGTGTGGTTTGGTTGTTTTTTTGTTTTACCCGTGGATTGTGTGCTTTTGTGTATGTGAACGCAATGCAACACAACTGCATGGCTATTTCTTTGCTTCTTTCCTTCAAGACAGGAGAGTTTCTGCCTGCCAATTCCTTCCGTTCGCATTTCTCTTGTCTGCTCCTGTCTACTTTCTTCTTTTTCAATGTTTATTTGTATGGAAACCATTTGCGGGATCCTTTATTAGCCAAAATTGGACAGTTTATCGTATCGATTCGATCCAATCAGGCGTATTATAAAATAATACTTTCTACATTGCTCTCTATACATCTTCACTTTATAGTGATATGTATAGGAAGAGTATACAATGCAAAAATGTATATGTATTTTCTTGATATTTATTAGTTCACTTGATTTTTTCAGAATACAAAACATGTACATGCTCTTTCTATAATATTTTATATTCATTTTTCGGACTTGTGGAATGAAATTTACATATACACACACATGAGTACATAGAAAGTCTATAGCAAATGCATAACGTGCGAAATTAGGTAAAGGTAATATTATTGTCTTCTCTCTTCTGTCTATGTAGGCATATGTCCATATCTAAGAAGTAAAGTTCCCTTGTCTGCCTTTTCTTCAAATACTATTTCTTCAGTTCTATTCAGTTCAGCTTCCATCACAATACAATCCAATGTGATGGCTAACCATACTGTACAATGGGGAGACTCACTCTCCCCAATCGTACCTAGTTTATTAAGAATTTTTACTACAACAGGTACAATATGAATATAGGAATGAAAGTAAGGTAGCTTCATTATTCTCTATAAAAGATACCATTCATACATATCTATCTATAGGAGAAAACTCACACAAATTCTATCTACTTGTAAATTCTTCAATTTCTCAGACAAGTCGCTCCTATTTTATTATTTTTATTGGAGACATATTTTAGTAAGGTAGTTGTGATGCCTATGTAAGCTTATTGTTACCTCGAAATATAAAATCTTGTCCTGTCTTAGAGAAAGTTATCCTATACTTTATTTTCCATTAGAGATACATACTAGGTTAGCTCTTCTTGTTATAGATAATCCTAATAGACTGTTAGTGGGTGTTTTCAAAGTGCACAACCTAAGTCTAACTAAGCAGCATCTTTACATGAATTTGTATCTAGTCCCGCCGTAGCCATATACTCTTAACTATAAAGTTAAGCCATGCAATGCAGATTGTAGTTTTGTCCTTCCTTTGCGAATATTATAGGAAATCCTATATCTTCTTCATTTAAACTTACCTTATTACAAGATTACATAATCCTAACTCTTCCTCTGTGTAGTAAAGTTGAACTCTCTCATCTTATCTTTACGTAGTAAGCCATCCTACTGAAGAATTAACAACTAGGTATACTATGCACAAGATTATACTTGTGTTATGTAAGTACTATGTATCCAATAGGTATAGATTTAAGCTAAAGTGCTTAATAACTAAAACATTGTTCCTCTCTTTTACTTTACATAAGTACAGTGTAATAGTCAGTATATGTACATGCATGTATAATGGTATATCAATTTATAGATATACTAAGTATACAGACTCTTGAAGAGACTGAACTGAAGTTGAATCTGGGAGAGAAGACACTAATCCAAACCAAACCCGACTAGTCACTTATCGCAGCTCTCTCTAGTCTCTACTTCTGCTTTTACTCGATTACACGAACCAACCAACTCTTTACATCTACAACTTGTGAAACTTATCTAGCGTAAACTGTGTAAACCTTGTAATCTGTTAGAAGAACTAGAGAGTCTCTTCCTTCCTTCTATCTTTACCTGCTCTTTCACAACTTGACTCATTTGATCTTGTCGCCTTCTCTCTGTCATCCTACACTGTTTTATATATTTTATACACATAGATAGCAACTTATTTAGGGGGTACCTATACAAAAACTGCAGGAGACAACAGTAATACCTTCATTGCTAATATGCATACTTAAATTAAAGGTAAAAGGCAACACCTTGATGTTTATTCTTACTTTTAGCACATAGGAGTGTGTACAAAGTTATATTGTCGGGGCCCAATTACATTTTATACGCACTTCTTCCAAAATTATCCAATGATCTTTATTATATCTAGTATATCTGGCATTAATACTTATATTACAAGAAAAATTAAAATGTATATAAAAATAAAACGGAATCTTTTCATCAAAATAATTAAGAAGCTAATTAATTCATTAGAAATAAATCGCTACCTTTCTTCGTATCTTTTTTGTTAACAATTCTGGCTTTTTATCTATTTTTTCTTCAACTAAACAGTTTATCACGATTAATAATATATTTCTCAGCCAGTGACCCTTGTTAGTCAAATTCATTTTTGAGACAGCAGTGTATTGTATTGCAAACCTTATCTAATATTAACTTTTGTCCTACTTATTAGGTTAACAAGGCTTGTAAGCAGATAAGAATTCTTGAAACAGGGACACAAAATCAGTTAGAACGATTGCTTAGAATTTATAAACTACTACTACTACTTACATACTCATTTAAAGAATTATATAACTAGAAGTACAGGATGAAGTATGTGGAAGGTAGAAGTTAGGTACTCGCAGTTTACTAAACACAAAAATCAAAGATTTCGATAAAAAAATAAATCTCGTGCTCTTGTTCTTCTGCCTTGGAATTCAAAGTGTCATTTAGGTAGGAAATAAAAAGATTGTACATGCTTTAATTACATTATGTAACTTATATGATGCTCATAGTTAGTCTAATAAGGCTGCATAGTTTCGTATTGCCAAAATGACAAAACTTGGTACATAATTTAGCCTGGAGGGAGTAGTAAACTGTTTGAAGCGGTAGAGAATAAAGAATCTCACTAATTTATTATCTCTGTGACTTTAACCAGGTAGCTGTAGTTACTTAACATTACAGAGGACGCAAGTACAAGTTCAAGTACAAGACAAAGTTTATATAAGCCTATCTATACTATATATACTATCAAATTCATTCTATTACAATTATATGTACAAATTAATTATGCTAGTTAGGTTAGGTACCTAAACTCTCTTTTATATAATAAATGCTAAGTATACTTAAGTATGTATGTCTGATTGAGTTCTGTTCTTAATATAAAGTGGATGAAGCCATTTATGTGGTAAGTAGCTGTAGCAATGCCATAATATACTTCCATTAGTAACCTACCTATATAGTTAAATTCTAAGTGTATCTGTAGATGGTTCCTCTTGTGATCTGGTTTGGTTTTGCTTCCCCTTCTTTGTGAGATGATGAATGCCGCTTTAATTTTGAGTCACTCATCCCATCTCATCGGCGACGTCTGCACAAAGAATTGCTTTGGTTTTCTGATATCTCGTGTTTTATCCTTATCTTTCTTGTCATGTTGAATGTTGAGTCTTGGTGGGTTGACGATTAAGCTTAAGCCTTCCTTCCTTGTTAAATATAAGCTTAGGTATCTCTTACATATACACATATATATGTTGTTATAGTTAAGTAGGTAGTAGGTATATTTATTTTGGTGGATTGGATTGGATTGGATATTATTATTCTAAAGATATGAGTAGAAATACATAAAAGGTATGTGTATACATACAAATAGAAGGTGAGACGATGTGGTGATGGGGCATGCTATGCTAAATGCATGCACATGAACACTCCGGTTGACATATCATCTTCTGAGGAGAGCCGAGACGAGAGAAAGGAATGCTAAGGAATCCCAGTTTTTTCTTGTCTTCCTTTTAATAGACAGGTTCATTAAGGAAGTGAAGGTTCATTAGAGTCTTAAATGCAGCTATCTCCGCTTCCCTTTCTTTCTTTACAAATATAACTAACTTTACGTGTACTACTATGTGTGTATGTACAAAAGTAGTGTGGTTTGGTTTGGCTTTGCATGGTATGGCATGGCATGGCATGGCATGGCAAAAGCAGTTGACTAGTTTAATCTACTCTAACAAAATACATCAGAATCAGAACGTCTCCTTTTAAGTAGAAGAAGACGAATACTTTCACCGTGCCTTCTTAATGCTAAAGCTTTTTCTTTTTGCTTTGCGTGAGCTCCTTCGCTATTATTCCTTATCGTCTGAGGTTTGTAAATATAGAATCTTTATCTATAGAAGCTCAGGTAGATAATTCAAAAAATAATTTACGTGTGGTCTGCATTCGCTTATAACTTTAAATCTTCTTATCCCTCACCCACATACATATTTAAGTGGGTACACAATGTATGTATAGATTGACGCAAATAAATTCAGTCAATATACATGGCTGTGCCCTTTCGTAAATACAACGTACTCTATATACTCTAATATTTCAGCTTTATATATAAGTATACACAATTACCCAATATTTTTTCGATAGTGCAAGCATGTGACAAAATATATTAGCTAGAGAAGCCATTTTATTTTGCTAGTACTGTTGCCTGGCTCAAATTCAAATGTTTTCTAAGAATTGGAAAATGGAATACATGGCAATGGCTCAAGAATTTCCCGGTCGCAATCGCAATTCTCGTTAACAGGGAGCTTTGGTTGCAAAAGTTAATTTTCTGTGTCATCGTCATCTTTCCGGTAGAAAATAGTTCGAAAGTAATTTGACAAAATGCAGTATGTACCTATTTACATAAATGAGTGTGCGATTAACTACAACTGTTGTAAGTACACTTTGATAAGGTACAGATATTATGCAAATGAGTTAATTCTATCTATCGAATGCAGCTGTAATTAATTTTTACAATCTCTACGTCCTTTCAGGTAATTAGGGCTGAAAGTTTTCATGACGTAATGAAATCTATGTAGTATAAAATAAAATTAAAGATAAGTACATTCACAATTCCAAAGATACGAAAATTAGAGCAGAGTAAATTAGAGTAAAACATTGCCGTTTATTCTACTCTACTTATATCAGCATGCGAAATAAACCTTTATTCCAAAAATAGAGCATTCTTCGTAATAAGAAAATACTGTGACAGTTTTCGTCTGCAAAGAGAAAATTGTATGTATGTGTTACAGTAGAGTAGAGCGTATTTATTATAGTAATGGTAACCCATACATACATACCTTTGAATGTATGTCTTATGTAAAAGATCTCGAGTTGTTTTTCTGTTTTTATCTCTTTGCCTACTCAGGAGGTATTTATTCGCTCCAGAGTCCTTACTGAGTTAGCTAAAGGTGAGAATTGTGGTAAACAACAAATAAGAATACCTACATACTGTCTTTGTATGCAGACGTCTACACGCTATCGACTATTTGCTAAATGCGTCGGGTCGGGTAGCGGGTGTAGTAAAAAGAGTCAAGATAATATTCTCTGTAGTCTGTAGGTAGATAAGTAGATAGGTACTTGAATAGGCTCTACATAAGAATTTGCACCTACTTACATTACAGAAGTAGCTGGAGAGCTACGTATGTGCATTCAGATAACTATTGTAGTTTGTAGGTAGCTCGGTTACCCAGTTGTTACATTACATACATAAAGTAGTAAAGGCAGAAGGCATGCATAGCTTGTTGGAATAAAAATATAAAATGCTTATGTAATGACAACATGGATTCTCATAGATATATGTTTTTTCTTTACAGACTTTATCCTGCTCTTGATTTCCCAGAGGGCTGAATGGTGAAAAGTGCGAAGAGTTCAAGTCAAAACCCTGAGTAACTAGACCAGAGAGTAGGTAAGTAGAAAATCTGGTTATTTCTTTCTTTCTTTAGCTTTAGCTACCAGAGCAGCCTACCTGGCTTAATATCAACATCAACATCAACATCAACTTCGTACAAATACAAATACTCGTCTTCTTCGCTATCCGATACATAAATATCTATGTTGTACTTGTATTGAATTTACTACTGTGTACATAAGTAGTACTATAATTCCAATACCCATTTACCTACACACAAATATTCGGTTTTACTTTATGCATGTTACAGATAAAGTGGTTTGTCCAGTCCAGTCCAGTCCAGTCCACTTATAAAATACAATAGAAATAATCGAACAGTAAACTCAGGCTGACATACTCATCAACTTAAAAACAACATTAAGCATTCTGACTAAACTTAACTACTTTATTAACCAATGTACCTAATATACGAATACTAATACTCTTAAAAAGTTTAATCGTATAACGATTATGTAAGTAAAGAAACAATTTCGTATATGGAGATGGAATTGCTACATACTTACATACTTAGGTACTTACTTACAATAGTGCAATAAATATTTCTATCGTTACATCTCTACTTTTAATTTCTGTATCTAAAAAGGTTTTCGCACTTACGCAGAAAAACATCAGGTGCAATTTTGCAAACAGACAGATTAAAACTATGATTAGTAAGTAAAATCGAGGAAACTTTAACAAGTTTTATAGGAAAAGAGTGACTACCTGCAAATTATCTTACCTGCACACTGCAGGACTGCAGCACACTACACAGAGACATAAACCTTGAATTTCCAAGTTCAGAGCAAGACAGGTATTCATCTTTAAGTTCTTAAGATCCTTAAGTATAGGTAATCTTTCCTTCAAGAAAATTACATTTGCTAGTAGAAGTGTATCATTTTATTGGCAAAGTACTCAATTCATTCTTCTGAGGAAAATTCTAAGTACTCTTCTGCTTAATGATGCCATTGATTCACACTTATTTACTGCCTCCTTTTCTTGGTTGCCAGTTCTGCCCTAGATTTAATTGTTGGGTCTCCTTTTACAATTATTAGATATACAGATAGCTAACTATTTAATGTAAGTGTAACTAAGTAAGTACCTACTCAAAATTCTTATCTTTCTAAAGCAAAGGATGGATTCAAGTTGAAGTTGAACTCTGTTAAAGAAAAAGGTTCATGCAATCCCAGGCCAGCCAGACGAGGACGAGGCTAAGACTACTAGGGACTAATTGTAAAGATATATTTTATGTGATAGAAACGACAGATGTAGTGTTGCAGAATTGTTTTGCTGCTGATGTGATGTGATGCGATGTGATGTTGATCTGAGATGGTCTGGTCTGGCCTTTAGTAACTAAAGGAATAATAGTAATAGCTTCCTAGCTAATATCTACAGATAACTAATAGCAAATACTTATGTACAGATAGTAATAGTAAGTAAAGTAAATGCTTTAGAATACGAATTTACGAATACGAATGTCTTTAGGATCAAGTTGCTTACTTACTTACTTACTTAGGTAGTTACATACTTAGACAAGGGAAGACACTCACTTAAACTTAAACAATAGTGGCTACAACCGGTTTCCTTGATTTGATAGTTAATGTTAGGTTGTTGTACATACAACAATAGTACAGAAAAGATATCATGGTATGTTAATGCTACATTACATTCGCAGAACTATTGCATGTTCTGTTCTTATTCCTTCGTTCGTTTTGTTCGTATCTATCATTATTATATAGATTCTGGCTCTGGCTCTGGCTTTTCGGATTTCTATTCCTGACATGACAGCCAATGCAATGCAATCCAATGCAAAGCAAAGCAAGGGAACCGGCAGGTTCTTACATGGCAATAATAACAGGCAACCTAAGCAAAGAGCAAGTCAATGCCAATCTAAATACTAGTAGGGGAGTCTTCGTCTCTAAAGGAGACGCTTCTTTAATAATATCCTTACTTTACATTTCCATAAAGAAGTACCTAATATTATTGTACCTACTACAATATAGGATTATATAATATAAGAAGAGATTCTAGTATTCTAGTATAGGTAACACTATAAGTGAAGAGATGCAGACAGTCGGCTGGCCGTCTTCCTCCCTCAGATCAGCCCTAACCAAAACCAAAGTTGGAACTGGTCTGCTCTGCTCTCGTATATTATAGGATTCTAGCTACTTGTTCAGAATATTATTCTGTACCTTAAGGTCGTTATGCTATCAACTGGTATTCTTTCACTAACGTACGACGTAAACTAACACTAGCACCAGCACTAACCTAGCCAAAGCTACATACATATCTGTAACATAGATAGCTAAAGTAAGTAGCTGATGTGATGGCAAGGATTTTCTATTGTAGTGTACTGCATGCAAGTGCACACGACTACCTCCTATCCCTATGTATGTAGTATGTATATGTATCACTTAACTTCAGAATCAAATAGAGAATCCTTTAAAGCATTTCATTCCGACTCAGGACCTCATCCATGGCAGAAGGACGAGGCACGCCAGAACTGAACTTACAATTCACATAGTTATATTAGTATATCTTTAGAACGTTTCTATGTAGAAACAGAAAATCAAAATCAGAGCACCGGGTTCTGTGTGTGTTTGAGTGGAAAAACTCTGTACATCTCGTTCTCCACGTTTTGTCACCCAAACTTGAGTGAAACTCTTGGATCCAAATATCCTTCTCGCTGGATTGCAATTGTATTGTGCTTTACATTTAACAGTTTCGATTTCTACTTCACTGTCTTGTCTTATCTTCCCTACATTTTAAGTTCAGTTCAGTTCAGTTATTCTCCAGTTCAATTCAATATATAAATTTATAATGTGAGTACATGTACTACAAGATATACTTATACTTATAGTATTTAAGTAGCAAAAGGAAGAAGGGTTGAAGTCAAGTCATTTCAGATTTCGGTGCAACGTGCTTACATTACATTATCTTTTTGTATTGGAAATTCTATCCAAGGATCCCTTCAGTTATTTATGTATTGCCATTACAGTGCTACAGTATGTTATAGTGTCCTATACTATACTTATGTAGAATAATAAGGTAAAGCATGCCAATGCAGTGGAAAGATAAAGTTATTTATTCCAGTTGTGACTTGTGAGCTACAGTTACTATTCAAGGAAATATTATTCTATGGAGTGATTGGGGCTGTCACTCTTTGCCCTTCTTTTCTCTGTGGAAATTGTGATTAAAGTTGGTTCCTACAATATTCCTACATAAATAGTAGCTATTATAATTTCGAATAGATTTCAGGTTGGTAAAAACAAGTTTAACAAAAGTTCAGTGTGTAGTATATAGTTAATAGTTACTATCTTTAACTCCTGTCATGTCAAGTCATGTAAATGTCATGCCAGCCAACTCCGGAGCTATTGCCTACTGTATCAAAAGTGAAACCTAGAAAAATATTGTGAAAGCTCCCTAAACACGTTCAGCTCACATTTCTCGGATAGATTTATTTTTGTGAAAAGTGTATGGACCTATGTATTCTGGATCGGATTTCACTATAATTTTGCTCATTTCTATTCTGGACAAAAATAATGTATGAAATTGATGAGGATAATGACGAAGGAAATGAAACGATGATAATAATACCATCATCAACTGTGTGTACTGTAGAAAATCCTACTAATATCTGTATTTAGGAATTGAATCGAGAAGGGAGGGAGGAAGATTGCATTGAATTGCATTCACATCACAGTGTACTATAGTGTTCTATAATTATTTAGTGTAGTCTGTAGTGTACGATGCATTTCAGTGACAAAGACCAGCACAGCACAGGAGAAAGCAATACATAAACTTGACTTGACGAGCTAAAGCTAACGATTCAATGAATTTTTCTGTTTTCTCATCCTCATCCTCTTCTGTTTTGTATGTATGAGTGAAAGCTGTCCTGGCCTGTCCTGTACAATATATGGAAAAATTCCATTACATACATACTAACAATAGTAGATAGATAGATAGAATGGAATGATTTGCAGTCAACGCTCGTCAAGCAAAAATCTTCTTGGTTTGCTAAAGTTCAAGTGA
>JAQFYC010003435.1:0-20774 GCA_034694165.1 Tomocerus mixtus
CAATGTTCCAATAGCGTATGCGATTGTACTCCGGGAAGCACTTCCACTTCTGACAGATATCCAGGTTGCAAGAAAACGTACAATGAAAGTTGTACATTTGTTCTGGATTGTAACATTGACAGACAACTCAAATGTAACGATACATCTCAAAAATGTGATTGCCAAAAACCAGAAGAACAAATTTTTGAAGCTGGAGATACGAATGCATGTGTTTCTCTAATTGGTTTTGGTTGCGCTCATACAACCGGAGAATTTTCTCTAGAGTGCGTAGAAGGAGCATTTTGTGATATGCCAATTATTAATGGAAGTATGGTACATAAGTGTGAATGTGGGGAAGGATGGGAACAAACAAATGAGTTGACCTGTCGTTCGACTACAGGAGTTTCAGGAGCATCGCAAAATATTATACTAATTCCAATATTTGCCGCTTGTAGCTGTTTGATTTCTTTATTGCTTCCACATTATTAGTAATATGTACAAGTTGTGTCATTTTGGAAGTATTTAGTACAATAAATATTGATATGTATACTAAATTACATTTTACTATTTTTTAAATGTATGCTAATCATTGTAATCGGCTGATCAATGAATTGTAATATTAAAAAACACAATTTTACACTGTATAATAATTGTGGTGTAAAATTCGCCACGTTCAAGATAAAACAAAATACATGGCCGATATTTACATATTGAACAAATAATATTTTTGTACACAAACTACCGTAAATACAATTACCCTTTGGAGTGCTTTTCCTGTGTATGCAAATACTACAGTTTTTAAACTACTAAATGTTCTGTTTGGGTTTGGCTAATATCCTCGAGGATGTAGCGTACAATATGCTGCATATCTATCCTATAAATATTCGGAATGACGGCATTAAAATAAAAGTTTCATTTGCTAGGAGCCCTTAAAATTAATTAATTAGTTTAGGATGCGCAGCAAACCATACATTTTAAAATAGCTATCCTGAACCAATACTTTTATCAGTAGTAAAATGCTTATAAAAATACTTATAAAGTATTGTTCAGTGATTGGATGGATATCTAGGCTGTACTCTAAGGAATTTTTCACTAGTTGCATGGGGAGGCATATCAGGTACTGTAAAGGTAATAAAAGAATGTTATTGTAATGGTCGTAAAATTTCCCCTTGTGTACTTCCGCATGCAAATTGGCCACTAACGTTTATTAATATTTTTCCATGTGATACCAATGCTTTCATGGACATTTTTGTATTTTTCTGATAGCTGATCAATGCAATAAACTGTATTACAAAATTTGGTAATGCAAGAATGGAAGAAATAATTTCAAGTATTGTAGGTGTGGCAATAGGACTCCTTCTCAGTATTATTGGAAATATTTTCCATGGGTGTCACTACATTGTTCTTTCTGTATTTTACGGAATACTTTTTCTTTCGTTTTTCATTATATTACTTTTTCAGATCAAGAAATTGCAACAAATGGTTGGACAGGTAAGATTAAAAAAACTTAAAGATAGCTTATATAAGTAAGTAATTATAATATTATACAATGCTATTTAGAATATTACAATAAACCTATTGTCAAAGGTACCCCAACGAGACTTAGAAAAAAATCAACTTTTTGGATCCCCTTATAACATGGTGGCAAATGTGTATCAATCGAAAGCACTAGTAAAGGACTTTAAAACAACACTAAGTTTCATTTTTCTACGGTGTCCCGTTCAAGAGTAATGCAAAAGTCCGATTTTCGGATTTTTCGGATACCATTGATTACTCATGAACGGGACACTGTAGAAAAATGAAATTAGTGTTGTTTTCAAGCCCTTTACTAGTGCTTTCGATTGATACACATTTGCTACCATGTTATAAAGGGATCCAAAAAGTTGATTTTTTTTCTAAGTCTCGTTGGGGTACCTTTGACAATAGGTTTATTGTATACCATATCGCTTTAGCGCGCACAGACAGGTTATAGTTATATATATGGTACAGTACAAAACTGTCAAGCAACAATAGTTGGCCCGCCCGATTGAGTGTAATATATTGCATAATATCTTTAAACAGCAAATGGAAAAATTTAGTTTGGTATTTCAACAAAAAATCACAAAAGTTTTTATGGAAAAATTCACAAAATTTTGTTTGCTGTTTCAAAGAAAAATTCACAATTATTTATGTAAAATTATTTATTGTTATCATTTATTATGCAGAGGCAGTATCATCTGCCTTATATACCGCTGTTTTTATTCCGACTATCAAAATGCCTTCTTAAGTGGAAACAGTATCGCATATTTCCCAATTTTTCAATTAAATGAAGACCAATTATAAGCAACCACATGTCTAGTTCTATTGGACCGATTTTGGTCATTTTAAATTTTCAGTATAGGGTTCCTGGGCCCCTTAAGGACATGTTGTATACCAAGATCCCCTATTATAACTCAGCACCGTCGTGAGTTATCGTGCTATTTTATTTGCCAATATCTTGTACTATGTAATTAATTGAAGCCCAACTTCTCGTCTGAAAATACAACAGAAATTGTGCACTATGTATATTCTATTTTCCTTTTAGGTGTTTCTAATATCATTCTTTCTTGGTTGGGCATTCTCTAATGGAACGTTCATGATAACCAAGATCCATGAAATTCCCTTTGGTTATTATGTATGTCTGATGTCACTGTTCCATTACACAGAATTTCTAGTCTCGACTTTAGTAAACCCGGAAACATTATCCTTGGATTCATTTATGATTAATCACAGTACACTATACGCATCTGCTGTGCTATGTAGTTTAACCGAGTTTCTCATCGATAAATTCTGGTTTCCTTGTAAGTGAAATATAAAATGTATGTAGATCATTGCTAAATATTACCTTATCCACATTTCCCACGCTGCCTACTTGAAAATAGCAAACTATTTTCCTTTAAACAATTATATTTTTGAAAAGGGATTAATGAGATGTCACTGTTCACATACGTTGGAGTGATTATGTGTATCTGTGGAGAAATAATAAGGAAAGGTGCCATGCTGACAGCATCCAAAAATTTTACACATCTTCTAAGACATGAAAAAGTAGAAGGACACGAATTAGTTACACATGGATTATATTCACTGTGCAGACATCCTTCCTATGCCGGTTGGTATTGGTGGGCCATAGGAACACAGTTTGTACTTGTCAACCCAATTTGCCTTGTGATCTACATTCTACATCTTTACAAGTAAGACCATTAATTACGCGTTATTTAAGTTATATTATTATTAAATTAAATGGAAGTTAAACATTGAACAACAATTTTCTTTTATGGTATTATTTTATCAACCTTTGCAAAATAAATCATTTTTGTAGCTTTTTCGACGAAAGAATACATTATGAAGAGATGTGTTTGTTTGCCTTTTTCGAAGCCAAGTACCGGGACTATCGAAAACAAGTGACGAACACTGGAGTACCATTTGTAAAAGGATACTATTCTAAAAAATTTGATACTAAATAAAGTAAACCAGATTTTGAAATGTAATGTGTTTGTTAAAATAGTTTTTGGTAGATACTCTGTGAATTTTGATTCAGGCTTAATTACAAGATGACGTCTTCGTTTCGAACTTCCAACATTTTATGTTACGATTGTCCTGTATTATTAATACTTAAAATAAAATGAAAATGTAAAAACAATTGAGATATGGAGATCTCGCTATCATTTACATAAATCTAAGAGCATCTGTATCTTGCTACTACTGACTACATTGTTGTACAGTACATAGTACATATTTTGCATATCCAACGCTGATACAGTAAACAGCCGAATTGCAGCAGGGCTGTTACGAGACCTATTAAGTAGTTCATCTACAAAATTGAAAACATCTTTAATTTAATGTGGGGGACACTTTATTGACCATCTGGACTAATTCTGTATATTATGCTTATGAGGAAATTCTTTTACGGGGGCACACAAATAACAATAATATGTGAAACTCATTATTGTTATTTGTGTTATTACTCATTATTAATTCATTGTCATGCTATATCACACACTATCACCGACCACCAATCCAGTATTGCAAGCATTTCGCTATGGTCAATGGCCTCAGCCGTTCCCATTTTTACAAATAATGACCAATTTTTAATGAAAATTAGCAATAATTGTATTGCTATAATTTTATGGTTTTAGCTATGCATCGTACACGTTGGTATTAGTTGCTATAATTGGTAATACATTATACCTTTCGATTACTAAGTGCTGAAAGCATTCTAAATAATATAATTGATGCATGTATGGTATCATTAAGAAACGAAAAGTTGTAATAGAATTTTAATAAAGTTTTAAAAGATTAATTTCAATGAACCAATGCTAACTGGAACGCTCAATTGTTGTCCATATGTTCTGTTGATATATTATTCTTGTAATAAATATTCTTCGTAACAAACGCAAATAAAGATGAATTTAGTTATGTCATAAATAGTTTTAGTAGAATGCGTTTTGTTTCCAGATGGTAGTAGAAGCTACATATCGTACGTCGTAAGACGAGAATGGATTTTATTTTTTAGATACGTCCATGAATGGAATTATGTCCTCTTCTTGAACCGTGGTGACGTGGGCGATGATCCCAATCGTCAGAGTCGTCACTGCTGTCTCGGTATCGATGATGTGACTGAAAAAATAGAATATGGTGAATTAAAAAGTCTTTAAAACATCTTTAATATCTAATGTTTTAAATTAGGTCCATTTAGAACTAATAACTAAACAAGAAACTGTTAAATTAATTTTTGCAATCTTACCCGACCAGAAACCATTCCAAGGAATAAGGCGACCAATAGGAGCAATCCAAAAATGTTAATCCACATCTTTGCAAGATTTGTCAAACGAATTTAGAGGTAACTGTAATTCGAAGTAAATTAAATGTAATTAAAATGACAAATTATAATAAATAATAAGAGCGATAGTTGAACTTACCAAGCTAGTAGCTTAGTCCGATGGGTAAATGGCAATGCTAAAAGTTTTTAACTAAAGTAGTAGTTTTAATACCGTATTAATACGGAAGTAAATATTCATGAACTTTAAGTATAGCTCGGTCACTTTGTGAACCTGGAAATAGTATAATAAAGTTTGTTAACCCCCATTAAGCTACTTCAATTTTTAAAAAAGATTTCTAATTGTAGTTTTGCCCTACAGGGCATTGTCGCCATTCTCGCCATAACCTGTTTTGCTTCCTTATTTTATTTAGAAGGTGTGTGTAACTGATTTAGCAAATTATTTCAATTTAAAGTTACTGCAAAATATACCCTACGGATATATTTTATGTCCTTGGACACCCGTTTCCTCCAAACTAATTGCTAATCGGTAAATCATTTTTGATGGGCGATTCATAAACGGCATCCAGGAAATATATGAAGAAACCATACTAATGATTATTTGTATGAGTATACTTTTTAAACGAATTCTTTCAATTCGATCTACCATCAATTTATTAAAAGGCTTATATTTAATGGCACCTCAAAACTATACTTTTTTGAGGTGAAATGATATGTTTTAGGGTAAATAATTAAATTTGAGTTAAAATAAGCATAAATATTATAATTAAAATAAGTATATTTTTGAGTTGCCATTAAATTATGTAATTATACCTGCAGATATTTGTTGATTTTTTAACTATTATAACTTTAGAAGGGGCGACCGTATTGGTCTAGGCCATGGTCAGGTCAAATGGGTTACTGAACTGATTCCAAGTACAAATTAAGGGTTACATAACTTTGTTTAAGCGTTTGTAATTAAAAGTTAGTTGAAACAACAATTTGTTGAAGTGGTGATTCCCAATTTTAGTCGGATATTATATTTTGGGTAAATAATAAAAATTGATGGAAAATAACAATAAATAGGTAAAGTAATGTTATTTAGGCCCCATTAATGTAAAAGGTACATTCTCGGTCAGTTGATTGGTTATAGTATGTACACACAGATAATTAATTCAACAATATTATTAGTTTTAAATATTATACAGATATATTGTAAGGCTATGTGGGCTATGTAGTGTTTTACATGGTCTTTGTTGAGTCTTTGTTCATTATGGAATCACATTACAATGTTTTATACACAGAGCGTAAATGCTATACTAAATGCGAGAAATTGTACCATCACGAATCACACGACTGTAGTCAAAAAGCCACAGCGCAAAATTCCCGGAAACGTACTCAGCTACTTAGCCATCAGCTGGTGAAAATTCATCCGTCTCCGTCGTCAGACCCGCCCGACAATCCCCGGTTCAGTTTTTGTCACTCCACCTGTAACTTTGTATTCATTTAACTGTGTACGCACAATGTGCACATTACATTCCTTATAAGGATAGCGAATATTTTTTAAATGCAAGAAAATAAACAAGAAAGTTTTCATCGAAAATGAAAAAGGCAAAACTAATTTAATCAACAAACAACAAAACAAAAGGTACATAATAAAAGCGATAGCGAATATATGTTAATGGAATGCAGCAATATGTTAACGTTTTGATAAAACGCACTTATCAGATATGCAGGAAGTGAAAAGTACAGTTCTGATTTTAATATTATAGACTTATATAATTTATTATATATAAGTATAATATTAACTATATATAAATTTATAATATAGTCATTATACATGGCAATATAATAATATAGCATAGGAGAAAATAAATTACGCTCGGAGGTCGGCTACGCTGGGATATTATTAATTATTAGATGCAATGATGCAAAATGGGATGAATGTTTTCAGGTGAAGACATTCATCTTCATCCCATTTTGCATCTAATTCCTGTCATAGATGATAGATATTGATATTATTATTATTGATTATCAGTTCAGTCATCAATGTCATTCTAATTCAGTTTCATGTTTTCAGTTTTAAGAATACATAGGTGGTACAATACAACAAACTTGATAATATTGTCAATTGCCATTTTGCCATATATTGTAAATTGTATTTTACCTTTGCAGACTGAAGGATTCAAACTAATAATTGAAAATGCCCAGGAGGAAGCACACCAGGATTGATGGTGATTGCCCAGAAGGAGCTTATGTTAATCCATTGTTAATAAATGTGGTAATGTTCATTAACTGAATTAACGGCAAAAACAAAATATCACTGTAGATTAGAATTCGAAACATAATAATAATATGGAATATGGATATATTATATTGTAGAGTATACATGAATATATATATATATATATTCTATAATTATAATAATTTACTAATAAGTAATCTAATTTTCATTTTATTAGGTATTGGACAATATCTTGAGTCACAACTTCAACGTCGAGCAACTGTTAACTTGCAGAAAAGTTTGCAAACTATGGAGAAATGTTTGCACAGCTCATCTCCTGAAAAAGCCGGAGTTGGAGCAACACAAAATACGATTTAGCCTTCTGGACAAAGCAGGGGACCAACGGATTAAAAACTTTGTGCATTTATTCAGTAACAGCGATCTCTATTTTAAGAATTTCCATTTTGAAGGCATAAGCTTGCTTTCCCCATGTGCAGTAAAAGTACTGAAGGCATTCGGAAGAAATATAACTTCGCTTAGTCTGAACTTCAAGACCGGTGCACTAATAAGGCTTTCCTTTGAAGCTCTAAATTTTGGTCAGATTTTGCGAAAAAGATGCCCCAATTTAAAACGACTCACCTTGGTAGGGATTCCCCTTGTCGTAAAACGGTATGCTAACGTTATTGTAACCAAATGTTTGTATTATTAGGGCAAATAAACTAGTTACCAACAAAATGTAAGCGTTTACAATTTTCAGGGATCAGCTGTTTCGTTCACTGTTTTCTGAAATTCCAAATCTGATTGAAGTTCGCCTGGAAACATTTAAATTCAGCAATGAGGTCCATGGAGAGACACTCGCTCTTATCGATGCACTGCACAATGCTGGTCAAAGCAAGTCAATCGAAATATTGCAATTATCCTCCATTCCACCTAACTGTAAAGTCATTGAAGAATTTACAAACCTGAAGCACCTGAGCATAAGGAACCTAAATGTAAACAATTACATTTCTCCCGAAGCCTTCAACGCATTTCTAACTTCAGTCAGCTCTTCGTTGGAGCATTTTGAAATGACAGCCCAACAGCCATTGACCAGTAACTTCATCTTTCAACGGGTGCCAGACCGTTTCCAATTTCCCGAATTGAAAAGACTGAAAACCCTTATACTTGACTTCTCGTGGAACTCGATTATATTTCTTTTGCTGAACATTGCAAGTTTTGGTAGTATTAACTACAAGTTGCTATTTCCAAATTTGACTTCTTTGGAGTTTCATGGAAACGGCCGGAATTATTTATTACAAGAATGGCTTTCTATGGACAATAATACACCATTTCATTCCTTAAAGAAACTGCGCCTTCCATTTCCAAATGAAACCAAAATTTCTGAACTGGGGAAGCTATTTCCAAATCTGACCAAACTTACTATTTCTGACTCTGCAACAGCAAAGCATATGCTTCAACTTATAGGACTGACATGGCCCAATCTTGAAGAATTAGTCCTTTGTGTCAATAATGCCTACAAAAGTGGATTCACAGTCCTTATTGACTTTTTGATGTCCAGTATTCGCAATAGCGTCTGTCCACAGTCTTACAGGGAAATTTTACTAGGGGAGAACCTAAAGTTAAAATACGAATTGCTTATGGGAACAAATATTAGCCCTCCTGGATACAGTTTCAAACGTAAGTACCTCATTCCTTTGTTAGTGCCATTAATATTATGTGTTGTAGGGCCGTGGCCCGTTCTCGTAAGCACAATAAATCAATTTTTTAGTGACATTAATATATTATTATAATGTGTGTCAATGATATTAATATTTAGAAATTCAACGTATTCTAACCTACTTTTCCTTTCAACGACAATTAAAACATAAATGTTACTTTGTAGGTTTGAAGCAAATGACATTCAAGTTTTGCGGTAATTACCATGAAGCCGAGTACCGATATTTGGATTTGTCTTTAACAAAAAGATTCCACAAAAAACTTCGATTGTTTGGATTGTTAAATGATGCAATCACAGATGTGTCTGGATATTTTGATTTTTCAGAGGCAACATCTATTGCATACGAAAACAAAGAACAATTCGAGAACTTTGTAAGTCGATTACCATTTTTTTAATAGCTAGAATTAGAATTGTAAACTTATAAACCAATCCATAGATATACTTTTATAGAAATAGGAAATATAGTTTTAATTTGTATTGTATTACGAATATATTCACAGATTACTGGAATCTGGGAACGCCAAGTTTGTGATGTACTCCCAAATGAAGATATATATGACAATCTACTCCGAATTGATCCTGTTAAGTGGCTTGATTTCCAGTGGAGTCCTAGGGATGATGGTGATACGGAAGATTGCGTAGCCATACAAACAAAAAGACTTCAAAAGTGGAACATTAAGACAAATAACACTCCACCACCACAAAATTACAGAAAATCATTTCGTTGTCAATCCCGATTGCAACAAATGCCAAAAGTTGGAAGACAGGGTAAACTAAAAAGGTAAATAATCAGTATCAAGTCTTAGAATGATTGTTAAATGTCTGAAAAATGTGATGTAAGTTTTGCTGCTTTTTTGTTGTCTTTTTGCTGGTAAAATATACACAAAATATAAATATAGGTACCTAGATACCTAATGCATTCAAATAGTAATTGCATTTCTATGCGTATTATTTTTCAAGTATATGTTTAGTATTTGTTAAAGATTATAAATATTACAATGGGTAAATAATAAATTAAACATCATGTAGTAGGTAATATAATGCTACTACATTAATTAATGTGTAATATTATTGTGTTTATGCTAACATAAAACTGTTTAAGTTCCTGTACACAATTTAAATTTTACGTCTGAAGCAAACTAATTATTAATAATATAAATTCTTGTTTTTGTAGTAACTAACGTTAACCAATCCAGTGTAAATATTTGCTTAATTATAGTTGCTTCATATGAAGTGCTACTTATTTTAGTCAATGTCTAATCAATTTTAGTAGCTACACCTTACCTGTACACAATGATTATAACTGTAATAAGATCATTACTTAAACATGCTGATATATTAATGTGAATATTCGAATTAAGGAGCAAAAATTATAATACCTATTGATAAATTGATGTTCGAAATGTTTATCTGTGTATTGTTAAATATATTATCCGCGTCCTTTAAAGCTGTGTCATAAATTATAAATATTCCACAACCATAAGTATATACTGTTTTAGTATTTATCAATGGTTTATCAACGTTCAGCTATTTTTATGAACCTAACAAGTTGCTTATGGTAAAAATATGTAAGTTATCATTAGTTATTGTTATTGCTTTTATGAAATAATTATTCATAATTTGCATAATGTAGACATTTTTTATATCTGCATTGGGCAAATTATGAATAACAACTAACTTGCTTAGCTTTCCGAGCATCATACATTCAGGATCTCGTGAAGCTATTAACGCTTTTCACTGCTTTCGGATTTTGCAGTGGTGATTTATTACTATTTTCTAAATGTAACTTTAACATTATGTAATTATGTTTACGTTGGACAATAAAATATGCATTAAAATTAAATGTATTGTAGCAGTTTTATTATTTTAAATGAATTAATATTACAATTTAATTTTTAGCTAACCATAAGTAAATGAGATAACGTTATCAGTTCATTAGATATGCGACAATCCAACATACAATTTAATTCATTAATTAAATTTATATAACATTGATTAAATGAACCAGATTATTACCATTGCTAATAGTAAGAAATGTATCAATGATAATAATTTTTGAAGTCCCTTTGCCTAACGATGTAATTAACTCATTGGCTCAATTCATTCAAATTAACAACTAATACAAAGGGTAACTCGTAATAATGTTCAATGTTGAAATATATTTACAATCTGCTGCAGCCCAACCTTAAAAGGTCATCTTAAGTTACACTTTCATAGAACACTTTAGAAATGACTTAATCTAATTGATATTCCCATGCATCATAATCATAGGGTGGTCGCCATTTGGTTGTAATTCTGGTGCCCATGTCGCCAGCAGGTATGATTTTTCCATTAAAGTCTAATACCTCTACTGGAATTGTGTAGTCAAAATCCACAGAAATTTTGTCCTGTAAAACTTGAATCTTTTTCATTTCCGTTGAGCCAAGAAAATCATTTAGTAAGAATGCTGTGTGCTCTGTTGCACCATTTACTTTGTATTTATTCCTGTGTAAAACTAGTTCTTCTGGAGAGATTTTTCCGTCCAAATGAATGACGATGTTAACAAGAGTTAAACTTTTTACATTTACACAGTCGCTAAAATTTATTGCTGTATTGTAGATATAAAAATAGTACCTACAACCTTCGATATAAAGTTTTGTTAAATTTCGAAAGTCTAGGATGCCATTTATGTTCTCAGTACTGGGGTCGTATTCAGTGTCCTGGTATCTATGACGGTCACATTTAAAGTTAATTTTGAGCTCTTTGGGCGCAATTTTAAGATCAGGATGTTTCACTACATCACAATTGATCAACTCTAATTGCGAAACTGAAGTAATCTTTTCAACGGGAACGAAAAACTGCTCTAAATACTCATAGATGGTGATTTTTAGTTTTTTAACATTGGGGCCCAGAAGGTGATCAATTTTATTATTTTTTTTTTTCCCACTCTTCTCTGTCTCCTATTCCGATGTCAACGATCTCCAACTGGGTCATTGAAGCTTTGTTGGGTTCCACATACTTGCTAGTTACTGGAGTCGTCAGGTAATCGTTGTTAAACTTAAAGGCAGTAAACTGTATTTCAGTGGTAATGCTTTTGAATATTTCAGATATGTCCATAGGCTCCTCCAATAACGAATCTGGTTTATCTGAGGTATTATTATGAAAGAAAAACTTCGATCTTTTGATAAACAGTGGATCAATAATCTCCTTCCATTTCTGTGCCACAAAGCGGCCAATTTTTAACGTTTCATAGTCAGCGAAGTTGAATACACAGCTTAGGACCTGCAATTATAAAAATGATCGTTTAAGAATACCAGAAAATGTTGAAATCAGAGCAGAAACCACAAAAACAATCTAAATGTTTATGTAAGAAAAATGGTAGGCGGAAACGTGACTGAAACAATTGCATAAAACTAAATGGTAGGAGAAAATTTTTAATTGTCAATCAATGCTGACCATGTAATCCAATGTAATATTGGCATATCCACAAACGAATTCTAGTAAAAATCGCAAACCTCATAATTAATTTGCCCAAATGGGGTATTAAAAGGGATGTTAAGATTATATTTTATAATACATTTGTAAGACACCCTAATAGTATAATATCCACTTTACTGCTGCGTTTTGTTTACGATTTTTAAATTGCAATTTATATGGTTAGCGTAGTTTGCGGGCGTGTAAAATTCTTCCAGGTACGTTTTCTGTGTACACCTTGTTAAATTAAATAGATAGACGCTGTTACCGTGTCAATCAAAAGTGGATTTTTTTGAATAACATAGGACGGCTGTGTTATTTCTTCGACCAAAACTGTGTTATCTTTTGAAGTCGATGACTTTCTTCTTTTGGCACCCTCCATCGCCAATCGCTAAACACCTACAATCAAACACTGTACAGTTTTTCAACTTTCGGCAATCCTCTTTTCTTCAACGACCGGACTTAATTAAAATTGGAACTGAAATTAAAGTATGACAATTATTGTAACATGTGACATGTAATTAATATACAACATAACCTACTGGATTTAATTTTCAAATTATGAATTAACAGCTGAACAGAACGAATACAATATTTTATAATAATATTTTATAATACTGCGTATTTAGCAAGTAAGTAATTATTACCAAAATAAATATAGCGAAGATGATAAGATGTGTTATTTCTTAAAATGTAAGATCTAATATCTAAGATTGAAAAATTGTTAAGTTTAAAAATTAAACATAAATTCAATTTACCCTTCTCTGTCATCTGTGTTAACACTTCTATGTTGCCGCATTTGCCGCTGCTGATGTAGCTTCATATTGAAGGTACAATCTACTCTGCTGCTTTTTACAGTTCATATGAGATTCGACATGAACAAAGACGGCGACCACACGGCCGATGATGGTCCGCAAATTAACAATCATCTCATATTATAGTCTATCAATTGACCCAATATTTTATTAAGGAAAATTTGATGTACGCAGCTATGCATATAAATATATTTGTATTATCATAATATATTATGTTTATAATATATATATTATTTTAATACCTATATTAGGTATCGTATAATTGAATTCTATTTACCTACAGACACTACTGCGAATCTTGTTTGCCTTCACTTGCAATGAACATAAATAAGCGTCCATTATACTAGGTATACACATCAATCTCTGTTCTCATCGTCAATGTCATTATAATCAGTGTGTCCAAATGTTCAATTATAAGGTACAGAAACAATTATGTGAGGCTAATAAATTATTATTTTAGTATATAATATTTTGTAGGGTAGCTGAAGGTTTCTGGTTCTTTATTATGTATCTCCCATTTTCATGTATTTGGCAAATACTCTACACTGGCTGACTACACAATGTAAGTAGATTTATCTTTGTAGCATCTAAGTAGTCATATTATATAAATATTCTCTGTATACCCGTCCTTATACGTTTTTGGAAACTCTGGAATATTTAGTAGAGATTCTAGGTAAGAATTTCACGCCGGACTGAATATCACATAGACTGAAAATCACCTCGGCCGATCACATTCCCTCCTGCCACTTCATTTCGCGTATTAACCTAAGCTAACCTAATAAAAATCAAACAAACGTCAATGTGGGTATACGTAGTAAAGGAATGTCTGCAGGGCACGCGATTTTCCGTCCGAGGGGATTTTCAGTCTATTTGATCCTCAGACCGGCGTGATTTTCCTTCCGAACACCAGAAGATTTACAGTTTTAAAAAGGAAAAACAACAAATCATTCATGTTGAGCAAAACTGGTTTTATTAATTAACATCTGTCATATTGTGCGATGGTTTTCGTGATGGCAGAGTAAGATCTTGACGATTCGAATTATTGCTTTTCCAGAAATATATTTTTTTCGGACAACCATAGCAGGACTATTAATGTACAAAATGTAAATTGACTGTGTATGTAAATTATGTCATGGTATGTATTTAGTATGCGAGGTGATGTGCCTTTTGAAATGTTTCCCTGGCAAGCAAAATCTTACGAAAAAGTTGACTTTAGAGAATAATGTGCAATGTACAGTACCCAAAAAAGGTTAACCAGGATACAGCACATGATTCGAGCACTCTTTTATGACTAAGTATTTATATCTGTATTTTGCTAAATCTCTTCTCAGTTCCTATCGAGAAGAAACGCGAACTCAATCTCATTTTACAATTTGCATTATAAACTTCACCATGATAAAATTCCAGCATATAATTTTTGTGTGCACCTTTGCCTATTCATCTGCTTTGGATCTTGAGTTAGCTCAAGAAGGACCTTGTCTGAATCTCACCGCTTTACCACTTGATCCTTCCATGGTAATAAAATCTTGATTTTAATATGAATTTATCAGCCTAGAATTTGTGGAAGTTAAACTTGATTAATGAACTTAATAATTTCACCCATTTAGTTTAAAAATTATTCTGTGAAATGGTATACTCCATTGATATCAAAATACGAATTGTATCGGATCGTGGAATCCATTACTCATAAAAACGCAGAAGAAATATCGGATCAAGAATTAAAGTCCTTGTGCCCCACATCAGTAAGTGGTGTCTCTGGACCCGAAGGCGTTGGTGCTGGAGGTGCGTTTGTGGAACTGTCTATTGAATCCGATCCTGAAGATCCAAATGTTATGCTTGTAAAAGTGATAGGTCACATTGATTGGGAATGTAAGCCTTTGAATCATTTTTGAAATGAATATAATAATATATGGATATTTTGTCGCAAGTATAATTTAATTTATGAAAAAGAGATCTTGTAATTGAAGTTTTCAACGTGGAAATAATTTAGTTATGATTCCATATGTCCTTAGTGCTACCTACATTTTAGTCTAATTTAATTTACATTATTTGTGTTGCTATTTATCAGCTAAATTGTACATAACAAAGACGGAGAAAGATTATTTCGTTGGAGTCTCCTGCTGGAGAACCGGGCAAAGAAGCTGGTCTGCTAACACAAATCTCAAAAATTTTAGTGCTGAGCAAAAAGCCGAGATTTACAGACACGTCAAGTCTCTTGGATTCAAAGACACAAAATATTACTACGAGTACGATTATGAGGACTGCGATAAAACAGTTACAACAGCTTACTGTCTTAAAGAGTGTTTGAAAAATAAATAAGATTATACTAATAGTAATTACACTATTTTTAAAATCACGAATACATTTACTTATATCTCATCAAATCAGAGCATTTTAGTTTGTATTTGTATATTGTTATTGTTATTGCAAATTACAATTTTATTTCAATATCTGTTTTCAGCTGTAGTTAATTCGACAAAAATTGGTAGAAATATTTTTCATATTATCTTCATAATCATTATAACTGATTTATTCTAAATATAACAAGTATTTCCTCAAGTTGAATATCTAAACTACTTTAATTTGATTGCATATTTAATTCCACTGGCACCCATCTATATATTTTTATTGATAGATTTGCAATTTGCAAAATGTATAGTATCGTATAGTACGCAATGGGAATGTAAAATTACTTTCTGTTTCTGAATAATAATCACCATTAGTTGTGCTACTGTATATGCAATTTTTTAAATTATTTATAAATGCATTTCACAATTCCATTGGTTAGCCCATAATAACAAAATGAGTTTTGATTTCGCAAATAAACGGAGATATTTTTACTATCGCATACGCCAACGAAAAGGGAGTGAATGATTAACCCAATTTGTTAACATATTAACTTGTGGCAGTGCGCCTTCTTGTCATAATCTCGTCGATTAATTTGTGGACCACGATTAGAGTAAAGAGTCGGTACAAGTTGAGAGACTGGACTATTAAGTCCACCCAATCGTACTTCATCATTATAGTAGCAATAATAGATCCAAGAAGAAATAACACAATGAATATCGCCCGTAGCAAATACCAAAGCTGGAGAGCCGCTAGGTTGCTCTAATATTAAAAGAGGAAATAGAAAATGATAATTAGGGGTAAACCCAGTATTTATTATTTTATTTTATAAACTGTCAATTTCTCATACCATAATTATAGCATAATATACTAAAAGGTGTATATTATATTTTATGTATTTATAACATTCGAATGGAACATAGCTTTCAAATGGGAGATTCTTGTTTACCATGTTAGTGTATTTATAAAAGCTATAATTGGTCTTGGAATAATTTGACGAAGTGTAGACTACGGACATTGGACCAATAGATCGGCTGGAGCTTCTGGAGCCAGATGTCCAACGTCATAGGGGAAGATGGAACTGTTGCGCAGGTGCTGGCCATGCTTGTTCTATAGTAACCTTCATTTGCATTAGATGATCTTGCCTAAAATGCCATTTAACAATTAATCCAAGTTTTATAAACATATTAGAACATATTAGACTGTAGATATTAGATAATATTTAGTATATAATATATTTCTTATATATTTTATTAAAATGCTGTGGATTCACTTACACCAACAGTTCCCTGAAAAACAAGAATTGGGTTTAAAAATTGTGAAATAATATTTTATAAATATTCTGTAAATATATGCCTTGTTATGGAATTATAACATTTAAAAGACTTACCTTAACCACTTTAACTCTTATTTGATATTCAACATTTTTAATAACTTTGATTTTATCATTCAAATAGACAGATTTAAAGCTTGACATTTTAGGCCGAATATTTACATCAGGAATCTTGACGATTAGTATTTTTTTGGTGAAGTTGTGGAAAGTCATTTCTACACAACAATCATCAGAGGTTCCTTGTAAATCGCATGCCAATTGAACTTCTTGCAGATACATGTTAGCATCGGCTTCTTTTGGGAGATCAAAGACTTTGAAACTATTCGTAGGTTGAACATTTAAAATAATTGCATAAGTACCTAACTTTTTAATTAAACCAAGTTTAAAAATAGCAGATTTTGTTTAAAAGACTTACAATAGATCAATATATCCCCCCTCTTTTACAGTATTTCCTAGTGCAGCATTATAATAGGATTCTGGAAGAGTATCGAACTTCAGGTGATTGGACAGTCGAGGTTGATTGTTATACTCCGTGTTGTCACTAGCGTTTCTATAAGATTCACGAACGACGTATGTACCGTTATATTAAAGAGTTTAGAATTAAGATTCCTTAAAATACAAGAATAACGTAGGTAAAGTATTTGTGAAACCTTTCTTCAGTTGTAAGGTTGCAGTACTTCATAATCCTTATTAAATCCCTGTCACTGAGAACTCCAGTGGGTTCGACATGTTTCAGTATTGTAGATGTGTCCATCAGAGGAAAACGAATATGTTTTATTACTTCAGACATAATGTTATGAAGCTTTTCTTGGTCCACTGTATTTTCGTGTTTGGATCGTGCCCAGCTAAAATTAACAATGAAATAATAAATGTCTTCATTTTTCTTACTAAATCGTATTCAAAATCTATCCCGAATTCTATCTAATTCTACCCGGTTTTTTGGGTAAAGTGGGAGACAATCTGCCGTTGTATTGCATCTAGACACCAAGTAAATATTTGTGCCACCGGGATCCCGGACTATAGGATCCCTATGTCTTTGTTGTGTCTTTGTTACGTGCAATACAGAAAGCGATTAATTTTCCCGAAAAACAATTAGCGGTATAAGCAGCTTTGCAGTGTAAAATTCGGGATATGACATTATACACCACAAAAATAACCACACCGCCACACCACCAATTTGTATTTTTGGGAAATTAGTCGTTTTTTTGAATTTTTAAAACCTAACCTAATTAAAAACAGACAAATCTCATTGTTTATTTTTCAAAAAAGGGGCTGTACTCCAAATGCGGTGTCTGGCGGTGTCGCGGTGTGGTTGTTTTTGCGGTGTATAATGTCACATCCGGTAAAATTCCAAACCCGCGCATAAGGAAAGAAGCAATTCACTTAATTGCAATTGTCGGAATGGCTAACTACACACTACGAGTAAATATAGACAATATTTATTTACATTTAGATTTGGCCAAAATCTAGTTAATTCAAATTTTTAAATTGAGGGTTAAATCATAATAAAAAGGATGATCGATTGTTTGGCGGACAACCAATTACAGATATTCAAATTTGATTTCAACTTCCTAAGAAGTACATCTTTATGAAAGTTTTGGGTTTCTATACCTGTTTGTCTTAAACATTTTCTAATCGCAATTTAATTGATTTATAATTATATTCAGTATGCTGGGAATTGAAATGCAAGTATACTTACCGCAAAACTGCGTTAAAGACGTCCAACTCGGACACCACACTAAGTTCGTTTGACTTTAATATCTGACACAAATTGACCGCTGTAAAATTCAAGAAAGCAGAAGTTTGGGCAATTGTCATGAAGTTCCTTTAAATTAAAAAAGGAATGTTAAGTATATCAAGAGCTATCTGTATTTATACTTTTAACTAAAACATAGAAATGTGCGTAGAAGATGATTTTGATGATTTGTCTGTTAAATAATGACTTACTGTAGACAATAATCAAAAGTTTTCTTTTTTAACTCGCTCCGATCAAGTAGGGTTGCTGCCTGAAAAAGAGTTACTGCGTTCTTTGTGTTCACATTTTGTTCCAAGATCTCCGAGGAACGGGCAATGAGTTCAGGTAGCTCATATTTTGTTGCAGCGTACATCGTCGTCACTGCGTCATTGAGATCCAACTCACAAATTCGTAGATACGCAAACTGTACAATAAACTTTTAGTAATAACTACATAATGTGTACAACGTAACATAACTTTAAATGTCCGATAATTTAATTATTTAACGGCTATTGTTTAGTTTCACTTTTTTGAATATTTAAAAAATACACAGTAAATCAAAAATCCAAAACTGACATAAATATACAAATATGTTATATATCTTTCATTATTGGGAACATTTATAATCGAAACTTATAAATATGCATGCTTATATAATTTATTTTAGTTTATTTTAGTTTATTATAATTTTTTATAATAATTCTGAATGAAATTATATCTTACTTACTATAAAGGTTATCATTGTCAGAAAATATTTCAAATACATGTACCAGGAAGCATAAAATTTACTTACCCTCAAAATGTTTTTGAAAGCTGTTGGATCTACATCTGGAATTTCAATAATTTCACCCCGTTCTTGTAATTGACCAAACAACATTTTTTGAAACACAGGTGACACTGACGCAATCATAAATTTGTGACATGAAATTCTCTCTTCCGGTATTCCAACAACAAATATGATATCGTGTCTCATATCTTCAATTTCATTTTCCATCAAGGCCGTTAGCCTTCTTTCACTCGTTTCCAGGTTCACGCTCATATTTTCTTCCTTTGGAACTTCTTGTAAAGCCATAATTTACCGAATCCCAAAATAAGTCTTACTTTGGTATAATTACCAATTACAATTTATTTTAAAAAAATGACAAATTTTAAAACTACAGATATGCAATTGTATTAAAGTGTCCCTGAATGTGTATAATTGTGTCACATAAAATAGAACTACATACTGAATATTAAGCAAAATGCAAGGAACTCACTTGTCAAAAATGTTTTTTGTATTGTGTGTATGTATTTAAGTAAGCGAGGTTATATAAATGTAATGGCTACATATAAAGGATGTAAACTTTTTTGTAGGGGAGCAATATATTATAGTATTATCTCAATAATAACTGATAGTGACTTTATGCCACACGAAGTTCGAAATATATCAGCTAGGTCTTAACTTATAATAAGTAATACATAATATAGTTTAAGTGTAATATAAGAAATATTATATCTGAATATTATTTATGAAATATAAATTGTTTTCAACATTGTTAATGTGATTAGGGAGAAGTATCAACTAATCAAAACGTAGTTCATTATAATACTAGTGCAGTGTTTTATATATTATAGTTTCATGAATATTATCACATTTATCAGATATTTCTGTATCGTTGCGTTGTGAATGTAAATGTGCAGCCACAATAATCGTCACAAATACAAGAGCAAATAATATCATGCAGCAAACGAGTGGTATATTTAGATTAGTAAGGTTAAGGACCAAGCACAATATCGTAATCTATTCGATGCAACAACGGTAGCTTCTTCTGTATTTGGTGATAATTTTTTCTCATTAGCCCGACCTAGGGCTTCCAGATATTATAAAGATTCTACATTCTCAATTTGAGTTCCATTACACTTTAGAACAGTCTCGTCTTTCACCATCGTACGTTGCTATACAACTACATACATTTTGCCTTATTTACACTAGTTATAAAGGCCATTATTATAACACCGATCATTTACTTTAACTAGTGAAGATGGCATAATTGTGAGAGTGTGAATGATATACTCGCATAATACATAGCCAAAGCATTGGAAAAAGGGCAAATATAATTTTACTATTCTCCAGAACTGGCTTAATTTTGTTAAAGTACGTATTGAAAATGGTTGGCACAAGCACTGACCCCTGTATTGCGCCTCAGCCATAAACATAGGATTTGGATGTAATTTCTAATATACTTAACTAATAAGGAATTAATGCACCAGCCCATTATCACCGCTACCTTACTAGGGTAACTGTGTGTGGGTGTTCAGTATCAGTTATGTACCTATTTATGTATTCATGTGTACCTGTAGTATTGTACTATTACTAGTTATAATCTGACAGCAATTGTAAGTAAAATTGGGTAATTAA
>JAQFYC010003436.1:0-20764 GCA_034694165.1 Tomocerus mixtus
AAGACGAACGCGGACGTTGTGACACTGACATGAAATGTTCACCGACTGAGCTAAAGTTAGCCGATCAGACCGCATAAATAATGTATTGAAAAGCATGCCGTGGTGGTGGTGCAAGGTGCAGGGAATAAGGTGCTATAAAATTAGAGCGATAATCTGCACAACAAACAACAAAAAATTATTAGCAGGTTAATTTGGAATGCGGAAACAGGATTTGAAGAAGGATAGAGAAGGCAGAGAAGAGAAAAGTCTAGCAGAGTAGTAAAGTTCCAATTCCCAAAATGCATGCCAGTAGTTCTCTCTTGTCTTTGCAACAATTGAATCGAATGGAATCAATACATTACAGTTACAATACAACTGTGACGCAACAATACTGCAATGTAACAGGAAAAGCTTAAAGCTAAAAAGTCATATGACCGATTGACCATTCACGTTTCTGTAGTATTTTAGTCGGTCGGACTCTGACGGTTTCCTTTATCATAATTATTTAATTTTTCAGCAGATGACATAAGAGAGAGAAATTCAAATTTATAACCTAAAGGGTTGTTGTATTGTAGTCATAGTTGTGAAGTTGTGACGTGACTAACAACTTGTAGTCTTCACTTGAAATAAGAGTTCCAAAAAAGATAAATGTATAACCAACCTCGGTGGCTTGTGTAGCAGAGTTCGCAAACTTCATCCTGGAGTGGCCGTGGTTCGAATCCTGGTCATGGGATTTGAACCACGACCACTGCAGGACGAAGTTTGCGAACTCTACTATACAATCCACCGAGGTTGGTTATTATTTTTGTCTCTCGCTGGAACACTTAGAGACTTTCCTAGTCTGTCAAGGCCGGGATGGGATATCCTTACACTAATGAATGGCCTACTACCCCGACCCCAGGTAGGGCTTTTCAGGGTAATGATAATGTACCTATCTAATGATATGAAAAAATGAACTGTTAGATTCCTTTGTTTTACTCATGGATAAAATGGTAGCCATGACAAATCTAGAGGTGTTAGGGGGTGTACAGTGTACATTACAAGTAAGAAGAACGAAATGTTGATGGGGGGAAATTCCAACCCAAAAGTGGATCATAAGAGCCCCAATATATACCAATAATACCTAATACGATTTATTGTATTTTACGTAATTTCTAGTTCGCTGCACGTAAAATGGCATCTCAACAACAAGGTGGACACAAAACTGAAGCATACCCCATAAGAGGAACTGACTCCATCCGTTGCCGGTCCATCTCTGGCACTGGCAGAACTCGCAGTGGTGGATTTAATCGATCATTGGGAAACGAAAGCTTTTCGAATATTCAGAGACAAAATCCCAACAAAGTTTACGAAACGGATCCTGTTACTTTAGTGCGTCGGCAGAGACAGCTCGATTATGGGAAAAAAACCGACGAGTATCAGAATTTTATTCGTGCAGTACCTAAGTAAGTTTACTGAAGCTACCACCTTAGTAGCTTCGTACATTTACAACAGTAATATATATTAAAATTAATAATTAACCCATATCATTATTTTACCGTCATAAAATTAAAGCCGATCACTTACGTAATATTATATGTATTGTACATAACTGTAACATAAAAGTTGCCAGGAACTTCCATCCAGTGTTTAATGCAAACAAAGAAACTACTTAATACATAATATATAATACAGATTTGATATTATATTATTTCATATTGTGGTGCTTCTCTATCATGTCATAATTCTTGTTAAGTACCTACTCACTGTTAAATTATTACGATTTAAGTTTTTAATTATTTTTCGCACTGTAAGCTAATAATACCTTCTATTTGAAAGATTTTCATGAAAGAGTGTACTAATAATTTGTCCTTTTTGTAGATCGGAAAGAATTCCAGCGCACCCTAAAACGCCGGATCGATACCAAAAAGCTAGCAGAAGATGTTGGGACGGCCAAGTGAGGGTTTGGCGACTTCTCTTACATGCATGGGGTGAAGATGATATCAAAACATCACCCAGCAAGGCAACTGCTCCAGTAAATGAAGAAGTAATAGAAGAGAAAATGTCATGATTGGATTTACGTCTATTTACCGGATTTTTCGAAAACAACTTTTTTACTCGCAGTATTCTTATTTTTTCTAATCTTTCCCACGCAATCTTTTTACCGTTGTTGGCTGGTCAACTCACTGTAACTGAATGTGGTTGTACCAAGTAACAATTAAATAATAAACTTTTTGTCGCAATTAACATTTTTGTCAGTTTGAAGTATTTATTATTTATCAAATGAAAGTACTAGCAATTTTAGAAGTAATTAGAATTATGTATAATATGTATGCATAAGTATAACTGTTAGCCATAAGCTCACCCCAAAGCGTTTTTGATAGTGAATTTTAAGAAGTCATAATACAGAATCGGTTTATCATGCTTTTGTGATATCTTTTATAAAAGTTAAGACGAAGCAGAGGCATATTATCAAAAATGACTGTCTGTATTATTTTAAGTTCCATGTTCTATCAAGGAAACTGCATATAAAACGGTTAACGGTAAAGTATACATAGGTATGTCATAATGTAGTATGCACTTCTGTCGTCATGTCGTACAGTCTTTCCAAATTTAAAATACCATGGTCCATCTTGTCGATTATAAAACTGTTAATAGTGAGCACTAGCAACATTTATACAATGAGGAGCGTAATTAATTTATATTAGAGACGTAAATTTGATTACAACATGATATTTTTATTTGACACGTTTATTTTATATTGATCAAATAATTACATTAAATAGTAAGTAGTAATCTTTACGTAACATGGTCACTTTCTGCTTATCCATACAAAATCTATTTTCCAACATCTCATCCAACGTAGATCCGTAGTTCTCACTGGAAACGATAGATTATTTCAATATTTGTATGATTTTCCTTATCCTAATGAATTGTACTCCTTGTAAGAGTCCAACCAAACTACATAATACATATATACGAATTAAAACAACTGATATATGAGACAAGTCAGACAAGCTAATTACATTTAATATTACTTATTTAGCAACATTGAATTCACCGTGCATTTTTAGGGAATGTTAAGTGTTAAGTATAAATGTGGCAGACCAGGAGGGAGATCATGCCAGTAGGGAGACAAACCCACTTTCGGGTGCACTTTATAATTTATAACTCTTGAATCAACCAATTGCAGTGAATTTGATCCCAGTGTTCATAAGTATATATAGTTACAAAATGGTAAAAATTTCAACCTACTATATGATAATCAGGTTCCAGAACACTAAAATGTAAGATTTAACAGCTTTTGAACCTTAATAACCGTTAGTGATATCATTAGGTTGAAAATTCTACCATTTTTTAATTTAATATTTACGGTCCTCTGAAAGAAATTTCAATGTAATTGGCTGAGGCATTCAAGAGTTATAAATTATAAAGCACACCCGGAAGTGGGTTTGTCTACCTACAGTCCTGATCTCTCTCCTGGTCTGCGACATGCGACATACAGATATGTGTCTGTATCTCTATAATATATCTGTACTAGATTGGGTACAATTATTTATACACTTATTACATAATAAAGCACAAACACAATTTTACTATTTTTGCTAGCTGCTAGGGACGATTAATCGGCGATTGACGTCAAACTTCTTTCCGTTATCTACTATCTATCGATACAGATATCAGCTTTAATAAATATAACATTTAGCTATGGTTATCTTAAACTACTACAATCATGATACTTAATTAATGTTTATAATATTTCGCGGTATAGTAATGATAGCATAGCAATATAATATGGAAGTAAATCTGTACTATAAATTAAAATGGAAATTGTTCGCATAGCAAACCACTAGAAATTGCAGACATCGTTATGCAAATAAAAATAATGTTTTGTATACATTCTTAGATGCTCAATGAGAAATAATCGTACTTCAGAAAGTACATAGTACATATATTACAAATGTACCAACCATCTATATGTATTACAAATAATACGCTATAATACAACTATGACAAATAATTTAGCACATTTCATCTGCAGAATTGTCATTACACTAAACATTTACATTTATATAATATAAATAACATGAAAAGTAGGTACCAGGTATAGTAGCTTAAGCTTAAAAGCGCGTATTTTATATTATGGCTTAAGATGCCACTAATTACACCGCAGAGGTAAAAGGATGAAATTATTACCGCTAGAAACATCCATTTCAAAGAGAGTTGGGTAATAGGTAATAATTGTAATCTGATAGACTATAGAACAGTTAATCTTCTATTTTACTACATTTATATTAATTAATACCTACGTTAATCCAGTATACAGCGCACCGGTTGTACACCAACACATATAATGTAAAAGTATTTCCAATACAATACTTACATGGACATGGTAATACAGACTTTTATTTAAGTATATCTTATTTAAGGTCAGCAACAGCTCAGCTCGCTGGATCCAATCCAATCCACACTGGGTTTAAGGTCTGATGTAGCCCACATAATGTCTAATCTACTAATCTTAATATTATTAAAACAGCTTCCTCTTCTTAAGTTCATAACATGATATTTTTTATGCCTAATACTTTCCCCAACATAAATATATAATATTCACTTACATATAGTAATTCCAACCAATATCATATCGATCTACATCTAAACACCACAATAAATTCAGGTAAAGTTTAACAGTTTGGCCCCAAATCTGTGGGGGGCAATTGTATAGAATAATATACATACATTACATAACACAGCTGGTGAAAGGTTACGTTTACGTTGCATGCACTTAAATACATTCCACAATGTTTGCCAACAGTTGGTTGGTAATTGGAATACAACACGAGTAGGTACTATAAAACATGGAACACTCATTTTCGGTAAGACTGATTGTTTCATTCTGAACTTGAACTCATCGTCAGTCTTCCTAAGCTGACATCCTAAGTTGTGTATTATCATCATATCTTCGTGGGCTGCAGCGATCCGGGTTATTTCTTACTAGCCCTTCACACTTGTGGATTGTGAGACGCCAAAAGGCAGATCGAAAATCCGCACTGTAGAAACTGTATATAAGTGGATTGATGGCACTGTTTCCCCAACCTGAAATCCAGATAAGAAAGCAATTTTAATTTCCAACGTTAACAAATATTTTTAAATTAACAAATAGTTATACCATATTAATTAAGATATTTCATTATGTCACGATCAAAACATGTGTATCAAAATATATTTAGTATGTATGCCACAAATCTAAATATGAAGTATTCATCCAATTTTATTGCTTGCAATAAAATGGCAATTAAATTCCTGTGTATTATCACCATATCACAATCAACGCAATTTTATTTTTATGGCTAACTTCGTCGTCATTTGTGCAAGCTTACATAAAGCCATAATTTAATTTTTAAAAAAACTGGATCTAATCAAGCGTCAGGATTTTATGTCTTCAATCATTATCTACCAGTTATGCCTTTCACAGTATTAACATGTAGGTATTCACGACATGGTCATTGATCTCCCATGGGATCATTGTCTCAAGCTACAGACAGTCGGAACTTTAGAAGTTGAAGCAACTTTTTCAATGTTGGTCAAATGCAATAACAATGTCAACACAGTTATAAATCAGCATTTACATTAAGGGTACGAAAATGTGGGTATATTTGTTTATAAAGAAAACCGAAAGAATTTGTGCAAGGGAAACATACACAAAGAGAACTTCTGCAGTTCTTTCTATCTGGTTTTTATTGAATTTGAAAACGTAAGGATAATGCATTGAATGAAAAATATTCGGAGGTGGGACTGAAGTTAGAGTTATAACCACAGCACATCGCGGTCCAATATATTGAATTGATATATAGGTAAGGTATGAAGTATTATTGTACAGTAAAAAGAGAAAGTGTAAAGGTACATCACATCAGATTTTACAAGTATATGCACTACTGGAAAACTCCATTCCTTTTCGTTTCTACTTCATTCAGTACTGTTTTATGAGCCAATAAATTGGTAAAAGAAAAGAGGAGAAAACATGGGAAATAGTGAAATCTGATTTTGAATCGAAAAGCGTTCTCTTCAACTTCCTTTGAAACCTTTCATTTCATAGTAGTAGCTACTTGAGACGAAAATGTAATACTATAAGTTAAAACCTGAAAATAAACATATACTCCTTCGTCGTGAGTACCTAAGTATAATAGTATAAATGTAATGTAATGCATTTCGTATATTAAAATCCGTTTCATTGTCCTGGACAAGTACTAATAAGTAGAAGTAATAGCAATGCGATGTGAATGTGAGAGACGTTTTTTCCTGCAAAGCTGTTCCGAGTAGTTTTATGAGGACAAATGTATACCTACCTATACACATAGGCACTAGACTTGTATATATTAAAGCGCAGATATAGCTAGGGAGCCGTCTAAAACAGTCTTGAATTACAAGGGGAATAGAAAGCCAGGCCAGAAAGACTCCATCTCACTCACGACCAGCCAGTTCCTGTTAATTCTATTCCTGCTAGAATGTTTCTTTATCGTTTATAAAAGAGTCTATAAAATAAATGTGTTTTTATTAGTATGTTCCTCCTATTCATGGCCAAGGAAGGAGATGGAAACGTGCTGACTTAACTGCCGTTAACCACTATACAACTTTGTGTAATGGGGTAAGGGATAATTCCCAGGTTTATGAAAAATGAAACCATATTGTCCGACAGTATTACATATTGAGCTCTGGGCGACTACCTTTTAAAAATATTCAATAAACTCTAGTAAAAGCATCAGTTAAGTAGGCATCTAAAGAAAATATAAAATATGGCTGATTAATTTTTGATCATAAAAATTTCCTACGGATATGATTCAATAAATTTGAAACGAGAGAAAATGAATCAAGGTTTTACAGTCCTTAGGGAATTATATTAAAGCCAAAGGCTGTTATTGTCCCATTTAGAATGCTCTCCCAATTGACTAAGTAAGTATTTTCTCTAGTCAAAATCTAAGAAAGAGCAACAGCATTGAAAAATCTATTTATATCGTTCAGAAATATTAGGAGAATACAATACCGCTGTAGTAAAACATTTGGAGAGCCATATAAAACATTGTACTACACCAGATACGTATTGTTTTATCAAGACAATTTAATGATATTCCTGGCTTATAAATAGTATTAAAAGACACCTTTCCATCACAAAGCCTTCTATCAATATTTAATTTTGAGCAGAATGAGATTTAGTATGCGCTTAGTTAGTTAAGTGGGTGGTTTACATACCGAGCCAAATGAGAGCATCCATAAGAGCCGTGGGAATGGAGTCACTACTTGGCATAAACGGTCCAATGACATATGCAACGAAAAATGGTAGCCAGCAGATGATGAATCCTCCGACGACTGCAGCTAACGTGCGTGCGGTTTTCGTTTCCCTTTTGAAAGAAGCAACTCGTCCACTCATAAATTCTCTGGCATTTTGATTTTGGTCTTGATTGCCGTGTACATTTATCTTCATGCTCCTTCGACTCATATTTGAATTTGCGGGTGGGGGGTGTCCATGTTTTCCGTGTCCAGCATGCATGTGATTACCGTGATGAACACCGTGTAGACTCTGTGGCTGATAAACCCGACTTCCATGTCGCCCTGATCCATTATTACCGCAAGTAGCGATATTAGGTGCAGAAATTCCTGCAGAAATTGAAGAACTGGCAGCAGCACTTCCAGAGCTTCCTACATGAGCCAAACCATAGCTTCCTCCCCGGGTATCCAAATCGGATGTAGAAAAACTGTCTAGTCGGCCATTTGAACTAAGCGACTTCGATTTGTTGGCAGCTAATGAGGAAAGAACTGGACTTGTCTCTTCAACTGTCCAGACGCGAGGAACCTCCAGTCTTGGATTCAGATTCAGGTTATTTGTCCCACAAATGGGAACTATTTCCTCGTCTGTAAAAAGCCATGAAAACAAAAAGAGGTTAATATATACTCGTGTACTATACACCCTACATAACAGTATATCAGACTAGAGTACAATCCAACCCGCTCATCTTCAGTTTTATTGTCATCTCATCATCATCAACACCAAACATGGGCAGTAAATGTATCGAAGGTCAACATAAATTGCATGAAAACGTATAAGTGCTACCCTGCAATGGTTTCGTCTGCAATCTTTTACTCTGCCCCGGGTGATACTTGTCGAATAAATTTTTTCTAGAACTCTTCCGATTTTATCTCTCAAACAACTCCCTTTAACACCCGTATATAATATTATTATTACTCATTTAGCCCTGAATTGGACTCCCAAAGGAAATAGTAGACTACAGACCCAGTGTAATCAGATGAAATGCTCAATGCCAATAAAATTACTTAAGTAAATACCTAGTCAGAGTTGAGACTGAAATATTTTGCAAGCTTAATGCAGTACACTATTTAATAGTAGCTAATAATATACTAAGTACTAAAGAACGCTTTGCTTAAGTGACATACTAAGTCATTATTGGCTAGTTGTTAACAATAGCCAAACACAGGGACTATGCCAATGGCATATTTACTAGATTTACTTAGCAAATTTTGGCATTGAGTATACATAAGTAGGTAATAGCAAATCCTATAATAACTAGAAATGGTATGAATTAATACACAAGAGTAGTGGCACAGTGGCACAGTGTCCTTTTATCCTTTAAATCTGTCTGTATATATAAGTACATATCAATGGAATTGGTTGTGACATGAATAAGGCGAAATAAGCCCAAGCAATTCACCGAAGTGAGTATACACATTGATTTGAGTAAACAGTAAACAGAGTGGCAAGCAATAGTGGTGGTATATGATAGCCGTATGAAATTCTCTTCCCTGCAGATAAGTAGCGATATATGTTATCTGACTAAACTCTTATACCGTTATTATTGTGTCTCCACTCAATCTCTGGCAGCTTAAAGTATTGTTAGCTCCGTCTTTATTGCAAGTCGACAGCTGAATCAATGCAGCGCCAAGCCAATTCCTTCACGGTCTTTTGCTTCACACACATATAGCAAGGACGTACGAGGACGAATTCGGGTGGGCATTTTTTATTACCTATATTTACTGATATGCCAGCTTTATTGGTTACGGATAACTAACATTAAGAAAATGCCAGGGGGCCCTGGGCACAAATAATTTTGCAACGGCAACAATATTATGTGCCATTACATTGGATCTGAAAATTTGCACATAAAGGATATTGGAAGGAAATTAAATATTTTTTGCGTAAAGTACAAAGTATGTTTGGAGAGATTTGCTCTCTCCTCATAAGCCTTGCATAATTTGAATTTTTACATATTTACATATTTTATCGATTTTTCAAATTCAATTGTGTTTGTTAGTGTTATCCATATAAATAAAATCGCAAAAACTATTGGCCAACCAAAAAGCTTTGCTTGATATGGCATTCATTGATATTGGTTGTTTTAATTCCGCTTATGATTCATAATCAACAGGAAACAACTGGGAATAAACCATTGTCAGGATATAACACCCCCTGGTATGTACGACTCTGTCCCAAGCAGATTTGTTTTGAGACTACACACAATAAGCACTGTATGAGTACTAGAATACAAATCTCCCTTGAATATATTTACTCAAGAGTGTGAAGTGTGTGTGCATTGGTACATACATTGTATTTCTCACTGTGTTCATACAAAGAAAACTTTTGAAAATGGTTTGCGTTAGGTTGGCCGTCGCGGCCCTTCCTGCCCAAGATTCATTGAAATTGAATTCGGAGGCAGGCGAAAGGAAGGAAATTGAATTGAATGTAAGTGGCTGGCTGACTTGAGTCGCTGGGTTTCCAAAGATTGCTAGAAAATGATAAGGAGATAAGATAAGAAGGGAAACATCTGAAGAACTATTTACACGTGTACAGGGCTTAACATAATATCCGGCATTGCAATAATGTTACACCTTCCTGAACTACTTCCGCGATTACCGCAAATCCAGACGATCGAGAAATTCAATTTCATTTACGTAGGGTTTTAGTATTATGCGCCAATTAGTTATACATTTCCTGGAATTATTCGCGGAATACTTATCTTCTACAGTAATTCATAGGTTATAATTTTGTTTATATACCTATAGAAAGCTATTTATATTTTTACTATTCACGATTTGTGATTGAGAAATTTTTATTTCACTCCCTAGGTATGGTACAAAAATTTCACAGAAACCAGACATGCTAATCTCAATTTAACTTTGGGGTCAACAACATAATTAGGTGACCTTTTCTTGGAGAGCATTCTCTTTTTATCATAATCATAACGTCAAGCGGGTCAAGTATAACCAAATCAAAAAGAAAAAAATGGGAAATGTAATAAAGTTATGATTCCAAGATGTGAAATATATTAAGTTGACCCCTGTATGCATAAAAGTTGACTTTCTGTAAAAATCCAGATTTGTTATGGCAGATTTTCACTCGATTGCTCGTCAAACTCATTGGAATAGCTATCTGCTAGTAGGTGGAATTGAAAGGAAAACACAATTTGAACTTTGTACCTGAGAATATTCTCCCGGAAGCCGAGGCTGTTTGTCGTACTCGATGAATACTCCTCTGAGGACTGGTGGTAGCCACACTATGATGACACAGACGGGAGCCGGTTCTCATTCGGGAAAATTGGTGATGATGGTAACGGTGAAGACTGTTTGCTGGAGAAGACCCGCAGGTAGCAACACTTCCCTCGTTGTTCCCTCCTCCAGGGTTTCCCTCGTTCAGATTCCCTGCTAATGTGCTGGGATGAGGAATAGAAATTGCGATTGTGGCTGAATTGGTCTCAGAATCCGAAGACCCAATTGTTCCAGTTCTGTGGCCTACCCCGGATGCAAACGACCTGAAATGGATTTCAAAGTCAGTCAGGCAGTCAATTTTCAACCAGACGAACTAATAATTTACAATAAACTACATATTTGAAATTACTTGTGTTATTAGAGAGAAGTAAAATAATTAGAAATTTATTACAGTAACATATACTTATAGCCCTAAGCGAGAACAACCACTTTCTTGCAAGCGGTGGCTTTTGACATCTCATCTGAAATGTTAATCGGTTTCTGTTTACAACAGTGAGGTAATAATTGTAGTGCATTCGATGTAAAATTAGTTGTTTCCAGGATGCGTTTACTTATGGTAGAAAACGGTTTATCATAATATATCATAATACACTACTGCAGTCTTTCTTACATGGTTATATCCAACCATATCCAATATCCAGTAACAAAAGTCATGAGCACTTCCCTTCCCTCCCCACCACAACAAGAATTCATATACACAGAGACCGTCTATTTTCCTCTACCCCTTTAATATCACAAACTGCAGACATGTTACGTGTATCGTCCCGAACTACAGTAATTACATGGAAACCTAACTCAAATTGCAAAGGTAGATGTATTGCCAATTTTCTACAGGGCAGCGTGGAAAGTTATCTCCATGTACCTATTTAATTTGTAGCATGCAAGGCCATTAATGTGCAAATGTCAACATATTGCACAGATTGGATTTTAATTACACGACACGTTTTGGTAATCCAGCACCTAATTTTGAGTGGTAAATAGTTTAATATGTACCTTATTAAGTAGGTAGTAGAGTAGGTATGTATTCACACAAATGACAAACCGGAGAAAATTAATTGTTATAATTGAGAACTGTAATTTAGACTAGACTAGGTAGATAATATTCCACTACAAACACATTGTACTATTTAAACAATCGCTGCATACAAGTACATACGCATAAATCTACCGGGCAAGCTTTAGAGAACGGTGCAAATGAGAAGTAGGAGAATGCTTCTTCTACCCATACAATTTACATTATTATGTATCGTCAGATACATATTCAGAAGATCATTGCTGTCTGTTAGTTAGTTTGTAGTTAGTTAGTAAGTCTGTGTGTGTGTCCACTCTCTAACTTTTGAACGCATCAACTTTTTTCAATTCTGTTTTCAGATTTTGAAAGAGGAGGTAAAAAGTAACATCGTCAGTGTTTTTGAGCCAAATCGGCCACACCCCCATGGAGTTCTGGCCACGCCCACTTATTTTTTAAATAGAAACATATGGCAAGTGTCATATCGTTTTAAAGGTGTTGATGTAAGGAATTTAAATATGAATTTCAATTTACCCCAAACGTGGGACAATGTGAGATTTAGCGGGCATTTAGTACTAAATGTCTCTAATATGCCATTTAAACTATTTTTATCACCAAACCCGGTAGTTTGAAGAAACATTTAATAATTTTGTGATTACGACGATACATGAGGACACCCGTTGGCACCGGTTTATTGTACTAATAAAACCATTCACTCATACACTACACAGCAAAGTGCGTCTTATCATATTTTTCGTTGTTTTTTGTATCAAATTGGGAAAAATGTGCAAACCGGACCACTATTACGATTTTTCAGATCTTGGCCAAAATATAATTGAAAATGTATTTAAGATTTTCTTCTTATCATACCATATTTCATGCCTATCAGCTTAATTTGGCTTGAAAATAATTGGCCAACCGACAATTCTGGTGAAGGACCATCAAACACCCAGTAAATTCACGTCCAGCGAGAATAAAATTGTCACTCGTCCATATGGTGCAAGCAATTTGCACAAATTACTTTTGGGTCGTTCTGCGGTAAGTTAAAGTAAGCGTACAATGTACACTCATACATCTACGTAGTACATACAGCAAACTTATGGAAGCAGAGAAGATTAAACAATACCTAGGGAATATGGTGAGGCCATGAAATCATACAAATACTACATACTACATAAATGCCTAGCCTACTACAAGTAAAATTACATTACCATTAGCTAATATCAGGACTCAGGACGAGTGGTACTGTGAGACTTATCACAATTACTTACTCAAATTGCACGATCTCACTCGTCAATCAGCTTCATTCCACAGCGGCAATTAGCATATTACTTCCTGTGGCAATTAAAAGCCCCTAGTTGTCCTGCAGCCGGTACCGTACCAAGGTAGTCAACCAAAGTGGCTGAATTTTAAACAAAAGTGGATGACTATTTGCAGCTAAATTAGCCAACTTACTCAGAAAATTGTATCATATAGTAACCAATGTGAAAATGTTGATATAAAAACAGAATAATACAGTTCTCGCTATTTAAGCCTTCAGCTAACATTCTTTGTTCGTGTTCCTCACCCTGAAATATCACCGTGTGTCTTCCGCTATCGTTATCTTTAGTGTGCTTAGTGTTTTAATTAGCGCACGACTAATAACCATGCAATGCATCACTTGATTACACTTTTAGTTCGTTTCCTTTTCCTTATTTAGGTTACCAATATTGGAAACCAAAGGATACTGACACCTATTCCTCGCTGCAACAAAACGATGCAAGATTATGTATAAAAGTGCATCTTGAAAAATGTGGAAAAGTAGAAAGTCTGGAGAAAGTTTTATTGGGCTGCAAAAAGTTAGTTAATTTTTACACTTAAGGAGAAGGGTGCATATACACATTAAAACTAATCTGCAAGATTCGCCATGCGGATAAATATTTACCTACTTAACAAGGTTACTAAAATGAGTAAAAACTATAAAGTGCAGGAGATTATTGAAAATATGCAGGAAACCAGTTTGCAATGGATTTCATACTATTTATCTGCATTTATGATGATACCTCATAAGCGTTTAGATAAACAATTGCTTGGTAATAGTATTTGGAGAAAAAATCTCCCAAAATTTATACCTACAACCTACGTACATATTTCAGCTGAGAAAATGTAAGCATAATTTTTTACGGTATCTCAATCAACACCAACTACTACCAACTCACTTGAGATACTTGAGAATCCCACAAGAAAGATTTTAGATGTATTTCATAAAATATTAGTGGATAAATTGATTACTCCAATACTGTTCTACCACTAGACATTTTAACTTGGAGTTGAAAGAATGAAAGTGAAAATTCTGCACATCTGGCTAAAGTAGAAAGTGAAAAATCAATATATGCTTGTACTTGACGTGTCTGGTTACTGGTTAGATATTCTAAATGCAAACGATTCATTCACCGTTAATCCTGAAGCGAAAGTGCGTAAAAGTAAACTGTTATGAGTGTATCGCAGCTTCCACTTAAAGAGTTCGTTGCATGGCATGGTACTAAGCTAAGTAGTGTATTGTTGAATTCGTGTTTAGTATGTACAAGATGTCTTTATGTGTGTAAATATGCACTTAATATGAATAACTGCCGGGATGGAGGCACCCACAGAGAATATTAAATTTTAATTGCACAATGAATAGTCAGCCACTGTAAAATAAACCATTAATTTTATCCTGGAGAATTTGGAATGGCGTAATATTGTGCAATCAAAATGAGGTTTATTACAACATTGACGCAGTACTAAAGGTAATTTTGATTCTACAATATAAACTGGTAGTGCGCCCACTGTTCAGCTTTCAATTAGGCTAGGTTCTTATATAATTGTGAGATTTGTGTGCAATGTGGGATTCAAACACTTTTTTATTCAAAGCGATATAAACGATTGTAATCGACACTCGTAGAGCTAAGAAACATTAATAACCCACTTTAAATATTTGAATTAAAAGGAATGCAGTTAGAAAGCTACTTTTACTGATTACTTAGGTTTGGGTACATACTAGTTTCCCTAAGGGAATTGTCATTCTTTTCTTAAGCTTGAGCTTGAGCTTCTCCTGTGAACAAGAAATGAGACAGGATGACATGTAAGCTTCCAATCCATTACAAGATATTTCTTAATATCTTTCGACTGCATCGGTACACAGATATTTTACCGCAAGGTATGTTGAGGAAGGATTATCGGAGAAAGAGAATGTTTGTCTTACAGCAGCATGTTACTTTCGCATTTAAAACACTTATTATTATTAATGTGTATGTATTTATGCGATGCAGCACATGCATTTACATTCCACTACAGGTGCCAAAAACAACATTTGGACATAGCCTTAGTGAACTGCTTTTACGCTATTGGTACTTAAGTATACCGGTTAGAACAGAAATACAGAAATACGAACCTTTGAGTTTTCTCGTGCTTTCCCTTTCCAACATTGACACTTGAAGTTCCTTTTGTGCATGACTTGAGACCAAGTTTTTCCCAAAAACTAGTAGACTGATTTGATTGATCTCCATTCGTGTTTGGATTAGGGGTCGTCGTAGAACTAGTTGACGGAGATGTCTGAACACGCTGATGATCCCCTCCAAAGCCCGTTGTCGCCGTTGCGTCTGGTTCACTCGCTGACACACCGCAACCACTTCGGCCTCTGTGCCTTGCCATCTCCACTCCTGCTTCTGGGTCATGATTGTGCCGTAAAGGTTCTTCCACATCGTTTATTGTACAACTTTTGGTTGAATCGAACTGAAAATCAATATAAGCACAACTTTGATATATTTTTAGTCACATAATGTAATTGGAATTTTGCAAATAATATATTTGAAACTAAAAATGATTGATTTTGTTCTTTTTCGTAATATTTCTTGTAACTTAATAATCTTCATCTACCAAATTTCGTAGATACAGAGATGTACTATATTTATACTCTACAATATTAAAGAAACTCACACATTTTGTTTTGTCGCGTTTAATGTACAGAATATTTTTCTTTGTGTATCTTAGTTTGGTTTCCACGCACATTGCTAAAATTATTTATGTTCATAATAATTGATATTCAAAATTTAGGAAGATATATCCTTTGACACATTAATGCCCAGGAAACTGAATTGATAAAGGTTACTAGAGATTTTATTATGCTGAAGTGATACTTACTCTGTCAGAGTTGCTTAGTTTCTGCATGGTTTTTTGTCGATGGGCAATGACACATGCAATTCTGGCGTAGACGTACAGCATGACAAACAACGGGACGAAAAATGATCCAAGTGCCGAGTAAACCACATATCCTGTGTTTCCATTGTAATCGCATTCGTTCTGTATATTCCGGTTAGATTCATACCTGTCCAAATATTAAGCATATTAATAGTACATAGGTTTCAAATATTTCAGACTACTTGCCATGTCCCATAATAATCATTACACAGCTCTTCCTCTATCTGTTCCATGACATGACAACAACAAAGTGAATGTAAAGTGCTAAACTGTTACCTGATTTCGGTGACAACATTTTACTTTACATTGCATAGTACCAGCATATAGTATACATACTATGTGCATTACATACAAGATATAAAATGATTTTGCGCCTAAATAGTCGTTGACTTGTATTATTATAGTGCTTAGACCTAAAGCTAACTAAATGCAAGGAAAACAAATCATTTGTCATAGTAAACTATGTCATTACTTGTGTAAAATATTGACTGACTCACCATATACTCCATAGACCTCTACAAGTGGATATATGTTCCCATATGTAATGTACTTGATAAGGAGGCATCATGATATGTAGTACTAGTGTTATTATTATCTGAATTTTAGGCTGACGAAAAATCAATACAAAAGCCACTTCCATTACAAACTCATCCAGCATGATTTGATTTTACATAATAGCTTCATCGAAGATGTCTGACAACAGGATAAAATTTTCGTTTATTTCCTCGTGATGGTTATCATGATTGATCTTTTTTTGAGATTGATCGACTACCGTGAAAGCGTTTACCTTCCTTACTTATAAGTTTCCTACTATAAATTGTAATATATTATTAGAGGAGTAAAAATGGGAACCTATTCGTATCCTCCCTTATCTATAATTATTATATTACAACCTAACTTAGAAAGGTTAGCTATTGTAATAACGCAGCTCACAAAAGTCAGATTTTAACCTCAATCCTTCAAAATCCCATATCTAACAACTATATAAGGTTCGACGTGCTTCACACTCGTTTTTTCCTTACATCATAAATACACCATGGCATCCAAATGACAAACTGCTCAATTCCCTCAAAGTATGACTGACAGAACTCTGAATCTGTTTTTTCTCACAAAGCCCTCCATTATTCCTTGTTAACTTGATGTTTTGTCCACTTGCATGCATAATAGGATTTTGAGAAAGGGGCATAATAATAGAAATAATTAGTAGAATTTCATAGATTCGAATATTTGTGTATTTTTATCATAATTAGTTACATCAAATAGATATCAGATAAAGCACATTGTAGTTACGGCAACTTTCAGCTAAGCAAATCGAAACACAGCACGGACAGATTTCATTTGTAAGAAGACACCACATTGATATTATATTTGGTCCACACAGAACGACGATAACGAGTTTAAAACATAAAAACTGTATGTGAGAAAACCCAAAAACCGAGAGTTTTTATTCTATAGTTTGTCTATGGACAATATTAAAAGGCTTGTCTTACAAACTGTTTACAGGACATGTATTATTTAGGTACTAGATGGGTACCTAGAGAAAAGTGGAGTAGAACTCATAAATATAAGTAGCCATATTATGTGAAACTGTGAACATATAATTTGATGGTGATATTCCCTTTATATGTACGTATTAGTAATAGAAAAGTCAGGAAATGCTATCTCGTGACATTTAGTAATACAAAGAATATCATTAAGGGTTATACTAGCAAATTGTTGACTCATCAGTGAAAATATTACTGTGCACACACGACACACACGATGTCGACTGTCGACTGACTGAAGCTGGAGTGAAATCGCATGTCTTACATTCCAGTACCTACTCAATAGAAGGGAAATAGCCGAGCGAAAGTAAATTGGTAATATTTAGGGTCTGAATGGACTTGTGCTTCATTCTATTATCTGTCGTCTATTTAGATTTAGAACTATTTACTGGTAATATGGCAATAATGTATCTACTGGAGATGGGATCGAGACTGACTAAATATCACAAGGTTATGATGTTATATGGTATTGCATTGTTCTGAGAAATTGCAGAAATTATACTCCGTGCTATATTGAGATTTGTCATTTGATCAAATTAAATTACTGTGGATACCTAACACACTAAATAGTTTTAAGTCCCGTAGTTTCTCAATTACTCCACTAAAATATTGACCTGGCACCAGGGCGTATTTGAGAGAAGGGGATTATTTATTTCTTGTAATATCCTGGATTTATTTGAGACCAGACAGTTTAAATGAAAAAACACGGTGTCTACTTCGCAACAACGACTAGCTTTATTTACGATATAAAATTGATAACATGTTTTGGTAGAATCTATTCAGAAATCTGCAGTGCAGGGTAGAGTTTACTTTGCCCTTGTGTGTAATTATGCAGTAGACACGAGTCTTGTACTTTTCAATGCATTTATAGTTAAACTGGAAAGATCCTCGACCTTTTTATAGTAATGATAATCGTTCGATAATAAGAAGTAGTACTCGTATGCGTTTGGCAATTTGGAAATATTACCCTGCACTTCCCATTTTTCAAAATTTATATTTTGGGTGTTTGCTATTTTGGACAGGAAAATGCACTCCCTTAATACAATGCCATGTTTTCTACATTACACATACCATTCCATGTGATCACTGTACCTACGGAGAATGTGACAAACTTTTACACTTCTTTGGTTGTTGTTCATGAAATTATTACGCTATTGTATAAGAAAACAGTTAAACTTACAATCAACGGAAAATAAAACTTTCACATTTGCACGAACTATGTGGACGATAAAACTGCATTTCCCTTTCAAGGTTCCTACCTATTTCTTATTTACTTACTCAGCAGATTTGTTATGCCTACGGTTGGTAAATATATTTTTCATCCTACATAAAATAACATAAATATCGACACTTGTTTTCCCTGGTTGTATTTATTTAACTTTCCGTATACCGTATTTTACGAATTAATTCACCCCGGCGAAATAATTCACCACCCTGGTGAATGATGAGCATTTGTAAAGTAAAAATGAATCTCTAAAACCATAATTCACCATACGGACAAAATAATTTACCATACCATATCTATATTTGACTATGGATATTCATATGACAATATGTAGTATACTACGTTACATGGCAATTATAGGTAAGGAAGGTGAAAATCTTATTTTATAAACCTAAACTGACGAACCCAAGCATATGACGTGGAAATTTCAACTATACCTGAAACTGATATATTAATGTCCTCTGAGGATTAAAATTAAGTACCCAACTATCATAAAAACTTTTTTTGAACTATACACAAATGACATAAAAATAGTTTAGTAATTAAATTTTGTACTCGAAGTTATAATTCACCATGTGGTGAATTATTGCGTCTATTTCTCAAAAAACCTTTGCGGAACAATAATTCACCTGGTGAACTATTTCGTAAAATACGGTATTTTGCACAGTACGGATATTTTATGCAACGCATGGGTGGATAAAATACTGTTGATGAGGTTAATTTGTTTACGTTTTATTATGTTAGGGTCTAGGATCGATTCAAAATGCTGAGTAAGATATTGCATTTACAAAGCGTTAGGCGATTCACTTCATAAACTAGTGCGTTCGCAAAATATTTACGAACTGAACTCGTATGGCAGATTTAGTTGGTTTATGCTATATTCATTGGCTTCATCCTTCTCTAAGTGTATTTTAGTCTGGCATTTTGAGATTTGAAAGATCTGAACTTACATTATTATGATTGAGTCATCTGTTAAACTCAGAACTCAGTTGTGTTCTGCTGCCTACATAATAATTTTATCGTCCTTTATTCCGTTTTACGCCAAAATCCTTGAGATCATGTACCTCACCGGGATCCCATCAAAATTATCCTTCATCCAATATTAAATTGCATTATATCATTGGCTTGAATTTATTATGCAATGTAAAGAAAGGAAAAAGGTCTTCTAAATGTTAAACAATAGAAGCAGAAATTGTCTTCCTAATTCCTAGTTTCAACATAATAATCTGGAGCAGTAATGCAATATAACTTATACCAGTGCTCATAATTCATATTGTACCATATTTATTTCCTCGCTTCAAGGAATTACCACAAGGTATTTCATTCATTCCTTGAATTCATCAACCAGACACAATGGGCTGCATAAACTCAATTTAAGATGCAAACAATAGTATAAACCCTTTTTAGCAAATTGTACAATGGAATGGTAGGACTCCAATTTCACTATATTTTAAAAGCCTTGTTGTTTATATTGGCGGATGGATTGCAATATTAAATTAGATACACACGATTATTTGCATAGTAAATATTAGCTGGACTAGATGGTAGTTAATACCAGCTCAATAAATAATAGGAAACCGCTTGAGTTTGAGTCAGCAATGAACAATGCGCTTGGCATGCAAGTTGTACATAGTACATAGTAATTAAAAATTAAAGAGCAATTAGTTTCATAAAAGCCAAATAAACGCATTTATAAAACGACGTTACTTACTTAACAAAGTGAATATTTATAGTTATTTCTAAACCTGATTATCTATTAGTTATCTAAATTTTTAATGGCTGACAATAAGTAATTACAAGTATTGTAAGTAAATACATTCCTGTTATAACTCATTCTCATTGAAAAATATTTTCGGGCTTAAGATCTGTCGAATACATAGTTATCCATCTAACATGTAGAAAGCGATGTCACGAAAGATAAAGACATTAAGACATTTTTACAAAAGTTCTTGGAGAAACGTTGATATACCTACTTCATGTTGATATGGCAAAGTTTTTCTATTCAGGTTATCAGCGAGAAATGTCATTACCATCATATACAGCAGTGCTTAAAGGCAGTTGATTTATTAAACTAACAAACTTACCCTATCATAAGTAGTACGCACATCCATAACCTACTTAGGTAAATGTAACGTCAACCAATATTAGGTGTATACTTACGGTTAGCTTATGCAGGAATGAAAGAATGGGGCACGTGGGATGTGTTTTCAAGCTGCTCTGATTAAAAGTCCCAAATTGAAGATAAAACAGTAACCTGGA